>BQNB010180848.1:0-10413 GCA_026074375.1 Tanacetum coccineum
ACTTTGGAAGATATAATGAGGGCGTGTGTTATCGATTTGGTAGTAGTTATCATTTGAGCATTCGGTGTGCTCCGTTTGAATCTTTGTATGGAAGGAAATGTAGGTCGCCTATTTTTTTGGGCTGAGGTTGGGGAAAGTAGTTTGATTTGACCTGAGTTGGTTCAAGAGACGACTGATAAAGTGGTGTTGATAAAAGGGAAGCTCAAGGCGGCGAGAGATCTTCAAAAGAGATATGCTGATAATAGGCTTAAACCGTTAGAGTTTGAGGTGAGTGATCGTGTTATGCTAAATGTGTCGCCTTGGAAAGGTGATATTCGCTTTGGGAAAAAGGGTAAGTTAGCACCGAGGTATGTAGGGCCATTTGAGATTCTTGAAAGAATCGGTCCTGTAGCTGAGGAATTAAGTGGAGTACATGACACGTTTCATGAGTCAAACCTAAAGTAGTGATTGGCGAATGCTAGTCTACATGTATAATTGGATGAGATCAAGGTTGACAAAACTCTTCGTTTTGTTGAGGAACATGTTGAGAATAGTGACCGTGAAGTTAAGAGGTTAAAATGTAGCAGAATGGTGGTAGTTAAGGTCCATTTGGGCTCAAAGCGAGGTATTTAGGACTTCAAGTAAACTGAGTATCCACACTTGTTCATTGAGCAAAGGATCATTGGGAGTTTTTAGTTAAAGTTGGGTACGTAAGGTTTCTTGTAGACCTTAGTATGCCCTTAGATGTGTTTGTGTGATTTTGGTTAAAGTTATTTTATGAATAAACTCGAAGTCGAGCCGATTTTTCAAAAACATTGGGCTTTGTAACAACTTTAACTTGGGTTCAAGACAGTTCTTGTTTGATGAGTTACGAGACCGAGTTGTAAATAACGTTGTTACGCAACTTAAGGTTTTTGACGAGTCTCCTCGATGACGGGCGAGGTTCAGGTAGTTGGAAGTTTCTTTTCGTTTGGAGCGGTTATGCTGTTATGCGTACCCTTTTGTGGGTAGGCAAAGTGGTTAGCAGTAAGATATCTTGTAAAAGTTAGTTGGAATTCAAAGTGTAACTTTGAGTTAACATGGGAATGGGAGGACTACTTGAAAGATAAGTATCCTCGATTTATTGTTTGGTAATGATAGAGTTAAACCTTTTGGTTAAATCTCAAGACGAGATTTCCTAAAGGAGGGGATACTGTGACAACCATGACTTGAGTAGGTTAGTCAAACTATTAGTGTTGACTTATGTATCTGTTGCAATGAATGGGTTATGTGATTATATGTGTTTATATGCGTTTATGTAGATTATGTGAGAAATTGGTAGTCAATCTATTGAGTGTGATCATCTCAATGAGATTGGAATGGTGGTGAGATTGGTTGAATTCATTTCGTTCACTTTTGGTGACAAGGAAATGATTTTGTGATTTAAGCGTTTTAGTGATTTATCGTGTAAGTATTATTACGTATACGTATTTATGTGTTAGTAATGTTAGGTATGAATAGGTGTTAGTAGTTAGAATAAGAATGAAATGTGAATTTCTATTTTTGGAAAGTTAGGTTAAAATAAAAATGAAAAGTTATTTATTTTAAAAGTCTAGTAAATTGCGTTTACGCAAAAAGGTATACTCAAATAAGCTTAGGTTTTTATAAAAACTTAAGGTAATGCAAATAATTAAGTAATTAATAAATAAATAAATAAATAATATATATATATATATATATATATATATAAAGGGGAAATCGGCCAAAAAGAAAGGAAGAAAAAAAAGGAAAACAAATCTTACTCTAATTAAAATTGGTAAAAGATATATATCCTAACTTTTGTTAAACCTTTGAATACCAAAAACCCTTCTCCCCTGTTTAAATTGTCCCAACGAAGAAATATAAAATTTAAATCAAAGGAGGAAGAAGAAAAATATTTTTTTTCAAGTTTGATGATTTTTGTGTTCAAGATTCGAAGATTTAAGGTATAAATTATAATCCTTTGAGTTAATTATCATTAAAAACATGTAATAATTATTATGATGGATAATTAGGGTTTCATAACATCTATAATTAATGATGTTTAATCATATTACAATGATTAGGGTTTAAGGATCATATGGGTGTATTCGTTAGGGTTTAGATCGCGTTAAAACTTGATTTAGATTAGGGCAGAATTTAGGGCTGTGTTGTTCGGCTGATATCTCAATGATAAGAATAGATTTTGTCAAGTTTCCGGTGCCTATGATGTAGCTCAGAGAGTCTAGTTTCCAGAACATCCGGCCTCGAAGGTTTTTGAGGTCGGGAGGCTTACAACGTGGTTGCAAGAAAAAGTGTTTAAAGCAGTATATTGGTTCATATTTAGGTCATATTACGAGGGTATAAAACTCCACTTAAATTTCTAATTTAGCTTAAGCCTTCTACAGATTTTATTTCTATGTCGTCGATATATAAATCCCAAGTAGAGCTTTGATTTGGAGGTCTAAGTATGTTTTTAAGTCCAATCTTTTTAGTATGCACAAACAGATTCTCGAATTGGGATGTTTTGAGTTTAATTTTCTTAGGAATACTTGTGCAATGATAAATGGCCTTGGAAAATCATGAGGTGGTTAATATACCATTAATGAACATAGGTGATTTTTTGGTATTGTATTATGGAGGTCAGTAAGTTAGAGGTTTTGAGTACGTTAAGTCACGTTAAAATATTCTGCAGTTTTGAACATATTATTGACTAAATAGTGATACTGTTATACGAATGGTTAACGTGGGGGGTATGGGGTCGTGGTGACCCATGGGGTTAATAAAAAAACCCTTTAGACATCATCTTATGATGGTACTTGGGAATGTAAGCTTTTGGTGTTAGTAGCGTGTAACAAGTGTTATTTGTATTGTTGAGATTTGTGCGAGTTGTTTGTGAGCTTTTGGTTAGAAGCTTTGGAAGCTAAGCAAAGGTGAGTTTAATAGCCCCTCTTTGCTCAGTTTGTTGGGAGGAGGAATGATGCTTATGTCGTGTTAAATTGTGTGTATGGCGTGTGGGAGGGTGGTATTCGGTTCGGGCAAGTTCCGTCCCGTGGGGTTGCGTTATGTTGTATGTTTCGGGAGGGTGGTTCCCTTGTGGCATTTCGATGGTGCGGTAAGGGGGTCGTTCGTAGGAAGGCGTGCCGCCTTCGTGTGCGGATGGGTGACTATATTTGGTGTGGAGTGGTAGGGAGGTAGCGGAGGGTCAGGGAGGGCACGGCGGGGGGCGCTTGGGGCGGAGGAGGGTTGGCTGGGGAGAGGATTCAGTGGGGGGGTGTGTTGTAGTTGACCCGAGTTGAGAGGAGGGTGAGTCATAGAGGCTTCTTAGAGTTTTTATTGTGTGTGAGTATGGAAGTAGTGGGGTCGTGTGTGTGTCGGGGTTGTGTGGTTTCACGCGTATTTATGTCGGGCCTTTAGGGTATGATATGGTATTGTGTCGTCGGGGGGTTTGAGTTGTGCGTGTTTGTTCAGCGTATTGACTTGGGTTGTGTGAGCAGTCGGGGTGGGAGAGAGGAATTTGTGTTTTATTGATAGATTATTGACGGAGTGTGAAATGTGGAGGTTGGTTTATGTTTATGTTGAGGTGTTGTGGTATGCGTTTCTTTTGGGTTTGGGGTGTTTGGTATTGTTGGTGGATCTGGGGTTCTTAAGAGTGGTGGTGTAGTATTTTAATTTTCGTGGGGAGGCATTGGGAATTGAAGAGTTTATATATGATGCAGTTTGGGGATGTTAGGGGGGATTATAGAGAAGGGGTGAGGTGAGCTTTATATTTGGTGGGGTTGTTGGTGGTGTTTTTTTCTTTTGGTGGTAGTGTGTGTGGCGATATTTCTGAGGTGAGGTGTAGAATTTCAAGTAGCTCTGGGGTTGGTTGGGCATAGATTTTTATTTTTGTGCGGTATGTTTTTGATTCTCGTATAATTAAAATTATGAGGCTAGAGACGCTAGCATATTTGTGAGAAGGACGCTAAATTAACAGTTTATCGCTATTGGCATATTGTTGTGTGGAGTCAGTAAAATCTTCATGATGTGATCATGCCTCCGTCACTTTATGTTGACGCGTTACATCCCCCATTTAAAGCCCCATCACATTTCTCCATCGGTGCTATAGCTAATGCGTGATGTCGCTATAGATTCCTAGCAGCGAAGGCGCGCACTTAGAATATGACCGTCGTATGACTTAGGAGTTTATTTCTGCTTTCTGTTTGAATAAATGCGTTTGCATGAATCTCGTTTGGATTTGTTTTGCATGTCATTTATTAACGAGCCTCTTTTTCATAACTAAAGACACAGTTAGGTTTTTTTGGGTATTGTTTATGACACTTGTGTCTTTGCTTTACTTTGTTTTATTCTTCAGTATTCTCAATATAGACACCATGTGTTGTGATGATATCCACTCTTGTTTACGCCTCGTGTTTCCGCCTTGGCGGGGTGTGACAGTTTCTTCCTATTCCTCGTCTTTAATAACAATATTTGTATTGAACTTTGTTGGATTCAAATTTATACTTATCTATTATCTTTGTTATATTAATGTTAATTCCTTGTTTAATGACTATATACTTTTGTTTACTTCTGCATTTGTTCTATTTATATTCGGTGTTTGTTGAGTTATGGGTAAGTAAGCTAATAAATAAATTAGACTACAATGAACACAAATACTAACAAATTGGGTACAAGGTTTAAGTGACGCAAAAGGTTAATGAAAACATAAGGTAAATATATGTTTTGCTACCGAATTATAGTTAGTATTTGTGTTCAAAAAAAAATATTAAACCATCTTCTCATGATATGCCAGGGAAACGTCAACAGGATCATCTACATCCAACGACAAGCCATGCGCCAACCTATATAAAAGTATACAAACCCACACACCACAATCACCATATACGCCCCCCTGCTTAGGAACATTGTCCGCTATCCTAAACATAAGGGTATACTTGATTAGATCTATCACTTTCTTTTGAAAAACATTCGCATGTTCTAGAACTACGAGAAGCTGGACCTGTAGAAAAATTTACATTCATATAAGTCAATTAAAATGTGAAAAATCCTTATGTAGTTATAAGATCTCTGTAACTTTGATGTTGTTGGTTTATAGTTTAAGGTATGTTTTAAATTAATTTGATACAACTTAATTGTGTTTTATATGTATGTTTTCAATAATAGTGTTAACACAAAGGAATAACAATGTGCATGGAAAATGATAACTTCATTAACTAGTAGCCTTCTTAAACACACATGCCTTCATACTTAACAAAAGATAACACCACCACAACATGACATCTACAAGATGATTCCCAAGACAAAAGAAACTAAACAGACAACAAGGCCACCATAACAACTAGAACATAAAAGGTAACTTTGACTGAATCACTGTCTGCGCAACAGAGCAATGAAAGATATTTTCTTAAGGACCTTCAGCTGTGTCTCACAGATTAACCTCATCATGCCCCTAGATGACTCCAGGTCGTCAAACTGAAACTCCTTAAGCAACCTAACAAATTCTGCAGCAACATTAGACCCCACCAAACTTTGCAACTCAAGTATTTGCTCATGCCTCTCCTGACATCGAACCATTAACTGTTGACAAGATACATATGTTTCCCAAACAAACTGACAGTCCCTTTGATTGTCATTATGAAACAACAAAGCTATTATGTCTATGAGTTAGATGGAATTTGCATCTGCAGCTAGTTGAGATAGGTGAGACATTTTTGTGAAATGAACTTTTGGTTATGAATAGGTATGTTAATGGAATGTGGTATTGAAAAAGGTAGGGGAATGACCAAATATAAAGGATAGGGAAAAAAATGTTACAGAAAAGTACATTAGCTGAATAGTAGGATCATATCTATGGGAGAAAAGGACATCCGAATTTAATGTCATTAGTAGTGGAGAAAAGTTTCAGGCATGTCATATCTATGGGTCAAAGCATTTTTGGCCACTAAGTACTATATTATAGAACATAAACCAATGTTATTATAGGAAACAAGTTACTAACCGATGTAATTGCTCTCTAGCTGGTTACAAAATCCTTATTTCATGCATATAAATCTTGTACTTAGTTACTTATTGCATTTTATTCAAGCTGTAATTGACTAACTTTGTATAGACATATTGTACTCAAGCATAAACATATTGTACTCAGTTATTGTATAGTAAGGTTAGTTTTGTTATGATTATTGGTAACTTTGTAGACATAGGAAAAAAGTTTATGCAACATGTATTTGGTGTACCTGTATACTTGGTTATAGTTTAGTCAATAGGCATTAATAGTCAGTATAACAAACTAAGTTTTTAGTGAATTACTACCACATAAGTGTATAATATGTTTTGTCCTAAATAGTGTATACTATGTTATTAACTTAGCTGTAAACATAAGGAAACATATAAATATATTTTCGTATAAACGTTAAAAAGTTTGTGAGTTACCTTTAAACAATGCCTAACCCGGACATACCAATCGCGATAGTTATAGTCATATGTGTACCTAGTGTCATAAAATGTGACCTCTCCAGATAGAATATGAAACTGTGCAAGACACCAATGTTCACCCGTTTCATTAATCGGAATAAATACCTACACAGTAGTGGTTTTTTGGATGGTTATACAAAATGAAATTATTAACCAAAAAATTAAGGAAGAAAGGCTTTAGTGTATATGCTGGTTTAAAAGGTAGGTATTTATGTTGAATAGTGCATTATTATATCAATTATTTTGTTTATGAAAATGATTTAAACAACATTCTAACAAACCAAAAATACACTAAATATAGGGTAAATGTTTTACCTAATCAACCTCGCTCTATGGAGAAGTATACCTCTCCTCGTTAGCATAAAATAAGGGCAAGCCTTTTTGCAATAGGAGCTGAACAAAGTAGCAACTAACCATAGCCCAATTAGCATGCTCGGTTCTGATATGCCACATATAGTCCACCCACAAGTCTGTATGTTGTTCATTGAAAGAAACAAATGAATGGCTTAATGAAGGGAAAACAACAACTTTATGATTACAAATTGTATTTATAGTTGTTCTATAAATACACACCTCTTCAGTTAGCCAACCTTTCCTTGTTGGGTCTAAGAAAACCAACTTAAGCCAGAAATTCCTATCTATAGTATAATTATCGTTCCATAGAAATTTACATTTAACTTGCCCGGGTTGGCCTAGAAAACGTTCAATATCATCACTTAACCAAACTGTGTCCATACAATGTAATACTCGTGAAATATCCTACATATACATATTAACTGTATAAGTTATAACACACTGTATCATCTAATATTGATTTGTAAAGTAGTAGAAGAAGTTTCATACCTCAACCCATGGTTTCACATTTTTAAGAAGTTTAGCGGTACATGGATCATTTACGTGTTGACGGTATTTTTTGATCTTAACCCAACTAACTCTAGAATTTATCTTTTCTAAAGAAGAACCAAGCCGATTCCTCTTCGTAGGTGCTAACTTAGCCAAGATATTTTTACCATGACTTGAATTCATAAACTCATTTCGCTTATTTTTCTTCTGCTCCTCCAACTGCCACATATTCTTTTCTTCTAACCTCAACCTGTTTGCCTCATCCAACCTAAACCTATTCTCCTCGACAATTAATTTTTCATGTTCACAACGCAACATTTCTTCATCTTCCAAACACAATCTCAATTCATCTTCTCGAAGATAATCCTATAAGGCAGAAATATAATAAATCAGGCTAAGTGATCCTAAACAATAATTTGATATTGAATAAGGTTTAACAAGATTACTTGAGAAATATCTTCATCTGAATCGTGCTGCTGGATCAAATCAGCAAAAATGCTATTTAGTGAATCACATAACTCAGATGTCATACATCTAAATGCATTAGTAAACTGCAGCTTAGGCTGTCTGTCATGTGCAAGGACCTGAAAAGTGATATCTGTAGTTACATACAAAACTTCAAATAATTTAATAGTTTGATATTATATATGGTTGGAATAAAATATAACCTGAATAATAGTCTCAAGTTTGAAAACACGATAATCTAACTCCATAATCACAAGATCGTTAAGCCATTTTTTTCACACTATTATCACTTGTTCCTCCAATCGATGAAACCATGAAACCTGTTTTCCCACGTTTGCGTGCTTTCTCTAACTTTGCTAGATATGTTTCAAAAATGCTATGTTGTTCTTTGATAGGAGGAGCCCTGGGAACGTGCTCTTGAAAATAAACGTTATTATCTATCCACCAGGAAGATTGGTACTCAGCTATAGTAGGTCGGAGATCTGATGTTGACCTTGATTCCTAAAGATATTATAGAAATAATTTGTGACATGTACTAATAAAATATGTTCTAAACTACAAATAATATAATATTTAGAGTTTAGCACTAACCTTTGCAAAAAGGTAAGAATAATCAGATCTTGTAAATAACGACTTCTTCGATTAGCCGAGTGCTCTTGGTATTACTTTTAGTTCTTTATTCCACCAGCTTTCACATCTTTCAAATGTCTCAAGAATCCAAATCTAAATAATATACCAAATGTAAGTCAACATAAATAAAATTGCTACAATTTTAAATAAATTTCTAACCTGGAAAGCAAACAAAAAGCCAGACAACGTATATGTAGGGACATAGTTGCGATCTTTCTTCAACCCATAATAGTGCTCGTCACTGTGCCTTTGTTTTAAATTCTTAATTTCATCGTACAAATGACACCACAAATGCTCACCCCATGGAAATGAATTCCATGTTTCAAGATTTTCAACCAACATGAACAAGGTATCATCCACTTTGAATGTCAACAATCGACCCATAAATATTACCTCCACAGCTAACAAAAGGCAAAGACATATTACGTTATCATCGGATAGCTTGCCAAACCTTTCCTCGTCCTCAATAACACCAATAATATCTAAGTTGGTAATAATAAAACCTATCTTATTCAGGAATACCCTATTACGAAACTTTAGGTCACTAGAAGGATGTAAGTCAAAATTTACAGTTCCAAAACGAAAACCGATGATGAGAGAAAACTCTCGACGACCAAAATGTAGACTATGACCTTCCATATAATAAATGAGGGGCATATCATGATGCTGATCATCAACTTTATGTTGTCTTCGTAGCATATAATCTATCAGTAGTGGTTCATGGTCAAACAACATTAAATCCAACCAAGGTCCAAAACATGTACTCCGAAACAAAATACGACGCTTCACATCTAATTTTTGCTTAATCAACCAAAATAATTCAATTTACTCCTAATGATGACTTTAGATACATAATTCTGAAACGATATAAAGAACAATTAGGTTCAATAACAGAGGTTTTGACTATTAGTTTCAACTTCGAAACAAAACTAACACAAATAACAACATAATTAACAGAAGTGTATAACAACCTACACATACACCAGAAAGATAATCAAACATATATGGGTGTCCAAACAAAAAGATACTAAAAATTTAATCTTAATACGCCTAGGCTTACAAACTTACAGTTGTGTCCAAATAACATGAAACTCGAAAAGTAATAAAATAAAAAAAATTAACCGTGGCATCTTCTAAATTAGTAAAACATCAGTTTATGTTCTTGGCTTCAAGTCACTAACACCAAGCTACTGAATAATTCCTTCTTTTTAACATCAAATGCGCACATTATTCATTCATCAAACAAACAATTACAACAATATTTTCTAAACTAGAAAGATAATAAATCTGATTTCTACTTACCGGCATGCACCACATATGGACCGAAAAATCACTGATATGTGTTTGGAAGAAAATATCAGTGCGACGGATAATGTAATTGTAACGAAATAACATATAGTGATTGGAAGAAAATGGAGAGTTTAATCAAAAAGGGGGAAACAAGGGTAGATGGAGAGGTGTGTGTGAAATGAGTGTGGAAGATGAAGGTGAAAAATGAAGTGGGCCCGTATATTTGTGGTATTGATGTTTTTTTGAGTTTTTTAATACACAAAGTCGCCCTCAAAGTTCGAGTTGCCCAAAATACGTATACCTTGCAAATACGGACACTTGGCGGATTCTGGTTAAGTTTCCCCATCGCTCAGTCGCCCTGGACTATTTTGGAAAGGAAATGTTTTTTTGGTTAAAGAGTGATTAGCACCCTATATTTTGGATCATTTTCGGATTTTTTTTATGTATATACATGTGAACTAAGTACGATTAAAATTTTTTATTGGATTAAATTATAATTAAATATTTAATAAATTACATTTTCTTTTATGAAAATTGTATTTTAGTTTAACATCATTATTATTTTTTACATTTTTTACTTTTAATTTAATGTATATTCTAAAAGTATATATGGAACAAGCATGATTACCCGCGCGTTGCTGCGGGTCGTTAAGTTTTTCGCGTAGTTGCGAGGCATTATTATTTTTTATTTTTTTTATTTTGTGTGGTTTTATTTTTTCGGCCTCATGTTTAATAGTG
>BQNB010180850.1:0-12642 GCA_026074375.1 Tanacetum coccineum
TATGAAGATCACACGTGTTTATATTCCGTTGCGTACTCGTATTTATTAATAGTTAATATGGTCTTTATGTCTACTAATTTCATCAGTTTCCACCACTTCCATTTCATACCGTATTCGCTTGAAATTTTATGTTGTAAGATGTGAAACGATGTCATGTGAGTTGTCACGGATTATGTGTACAAAAGATGTGCACCCTTTTCTTTATATGCGATGATGATAATATCTGTTTACTATGCACATTATCTTGCCGGGTCAGTCACATCGAGAGTGTGATTGCAGCCATGACGGGTGTTTATAAATATACTCAATAGCACTAAAAAATGCAATCGTTTCATTTCCTTAGGCTCTGGCTTTTCTGTGTACAAAAGATGTGCACCCGTTTCTGTTTATAGGCGTTGATGATAATTTTTGCTTACTATGCACATTTTACCTACGCCCATATCTTGGCTGGGCAGTCACACTAAGAGAGTGATTGTAGCCATGGCGGGTGTTTGTTAGTGCAACTGTATCTACAAATCTGAGCCTTATTTGTTACTAATATGCCAAATCAAAATGTTTGGTTTACATTGGGTCCATCGGTTATCAATATATGAATAACCAAAATAATTGTAGAACAAGGAAAAAAAATTCAGATAATCTTTTGGTTATAGTAACGGAAGTTGAAGCAAAATGTGGTGCAGTTGAGGTCAAGATGTAGGACGCGTTGCAGATGCGAATTGCTGCGGAAGACGAAACCAAGTTACAGACCGTGTAACATAATTTCAAAAGCATGATCATACCGCCATCTTCATCATTTTGTAAGTTCATAACCTCAATTTCTTTTTTATTATTCTGTTTGATTTTTTGTAGTGGTTATTCAAGTTGAAATTTGATAGCAGGTCATGCTGATTTTTGAATGATTTGACCTCTTCGGTCGTCTTGCAGGATAAAGTTTGTTTGTTTTTTCTTTTAATTTTGGATATTGGGAATGTCACAGATGGGGGAGAACTGACAAGAGTGCGGTTGCAAAACGATTTTTATGGTTCGCAAAGATCCTGAGGTATAACATTTTGTAGTTTTTTTTTGGCGAAGTTTACTTATTTGAAAATGGTAGTTTCTGCGATTAAGGGGTTTGGATGATTGTTATAATGTAGTGCGTTGCATTTTTAGGCTTATCTTTCGACTTATCAGCTAATTTAAGTAGGGCGATACTTGATGCGTACATAAAATGGTGGTGTATTGATTTATTTCCTTTTTTCTGTTTCGAAGGGAGGTGTTCACGATCAGTTCAAGTAAGAAAACCTAGCAATCAACTATGTTGCTGTTGTAAGTTTTTGTTTCAATTGTCCAAAGCCTGTTCCGAATTACAGGTAACCATGACTCACGCTAATTATAAATTGCATTTACCACAAGCTCTTATGCCAATTACCATAACAATATAAACACTGATCTATTTTTTATTCGAATAAAAAAATTGTTTTACTGAACCTAGCATACTGCTAAAAGTTATACCATAAAAATCCAACTAACTTTAAAATTGTTATATATTTTGATAAAGTACTTTCATCTTCTTTTCATTATAATTTCAGTTTTACTTTTAATTTAACAACATAGTTCATGTGTTTCAGCCCAGAAGCTCATACTTTCCTACGAGAGTGCAACAACGCAGTGAACGAAGCCCATGACAAAGACCCTTACCACCTCCCCCACAGCCTTAAAAGAACTTAAAGGGACAACGCACTTATTTTAGTTTCACTTTGACAAAGGAGCTAAACTAGGGCAACCTGACTTCAAATTAAATGGTGTTTTCAAACCCAAAACATTGGCATTGATGCCTCTAACAGCGGACTCTGCTGCAACATCATCTATCTCACAAGACACTGAAGATGCTATAGCAATCACCACAGGCAAGAACAAAGTTATTGTATAAGTAGAAGCTAGGCATGAACTTAAGTGGCACTATATTTTTGTAAAACCTTCTGTCCTAGGTAGTTGCACCCATGTTGAATTATATATTTAAGTTGCAGTATACGTAAAACTTTTTGCGATTTCGACTAAAAAAATGAATTGGTAGTTGCAAGTGTTGTGTTAGTTTTGTAGTGATATCCTACTGAGAATCACCAATGAAAGTTCATTGCTAATACATTTTAGTTATTCTAAATAAGCATCAACTATGAGTAACATATAAAGAACACATTTATATATTTGGTAACAACTATATGTATAAACAATAGTTGCCCACTTTTAGCAAATAGCAAATCTCAGATCCTCAGTAAGGGTCATATAGTTCATATCCTTTAGATATCAATTATTTGCCTACTAGCCATTTTTTTTGATTTATTCAATAGGTATCTGTGCTAGCACCAAACGTACGACCATTATGTCAGACGCATTTTACAGTACCAATACCCAGGCCTATGGAAGTTGTAGCAAAAAAAAGTGTCCCGCCACAACGCGCGGGCATCTTAATGCTTGTGTTAATAAAAATCAAACAGACAACAATGGGACTCGAACCTTCAACTTGCTGCAAACATCCTACACATTGTAACCAACTGAGCTAGAGGTGATTTTGTTAATATTATGGAACTGGACCATTATATATGGATGTCGGCTGGGCTGGGCTTTTATAGTAATGAATAATCTAATAAACTTAATCGGTTCGTTCAATGTGCATTGGGTCGAGTCTTGGAGTGGGTTCGGATCCGTTGGACTTGTTTTTCCGTGCTCTTTCTAATGGAGTGCTCGAGGAATTTTTATGGCTTCATTTGAACCTCAAAAAACGTGAAAACGTTGTTTAAACTCACCCAAAAATTACCGTTTTTGCTTTGTTTTCAATCCTTTGTACCTGCATGACATAATAACACAAACCAAACATATTAGCAATATAATTAAGCATATTTTATGGTTATTAGTCTGTTTTATAGTGTTTTTCAGGGTATAAATGATGTGTGTTTTAGCACACATCACTCCCTCACGGCTTCCATACCTTTTTAATGCACTTGATATCATTATCCTTATGAAACTTAATATTTTATTCTAGGTACACGGTTAATTTGGTTGTTTTCTTTGTTGACCACAAGTTGCCAGGTTAGTATCATATCAATATTTTCATTTCAGATACATCACATATTTTTCTTTTGATCATTGTATACTGAAACATACTATTACTTTGCAAAAATTCATGATCGCAGTCTAGGGGCACCTCTGTTGCCTTTGAGCAATGATAGCAGAATGAAAGAAGAAGTCATTAAACTTATGAATGGCAACTCAGGAGATCTTATATATCGGGTATTGTGACTTTTTAATATACCCTACCAATGACACTTCAGGCCTGGTTCTCTAACCATAAAAGGCGTCAAATTATGACAACTCTGGCCCTGTCCCCTAAATACAAAATGTTTCTCCTTCAGCTGATACAACAGTTCCGTCACAACACGAGTTGGATCTTCTATTTGGTCCTCTGTACGATGAATTTTTCAATGCGGGTACTTCAAGTGTCAACAAGTCTTCTTCTCCCACCGATAATTCTAAACAACAAGACACACCACCTACAACGAATATTCAATCTTCAACAGAACCAACAAATGTTAATGCTAAGGAAAATAACGATAATCAAGCAGAAGATACACAGTTACATCAAGATGAATTTATCAATCCTTTCTGTAGACCGGTACGAGAAAATTGCTGTGATCTATCCACAGCAATAGTGTAATTCAAATATGCATACCTTTCTATCAAGCCACACATCCCGAATCACCGATGGACAAAAGATCACCCGCTAGAACAAGTTCATGGAAATCCATCCAAGCCAGTGCAAACAAGACGACAACTTGTAATAGATCTTGAAATGTGTATGTTCGCACTCACCGTGAGTACTGCTGAACCAAAAACCATTAAGGAGGCAATGGATGATTCTGCATGGATAGAGGTAATGCAGGAAGAGCTTTATCAGTTTGATAGACTACAAGTCTGGGAACTCGTTGACAAACCCTTTGGCAAGAACGTAATCAAACTAAAGTGGTTATGGAAGAACAAAAAAGATGAAGACCAAACTGTAATTCGCAATAAGGCATGACTTGTAGCTAAGGGTTATGCTCAGGAAGAGGGTATTGATTTCGAGGAATCATTTGCTCTAGTTGCTCGCTTGGAAGGTGTTAGGATTTTCGTCGCCTACGCTACACACGAGTATTTTCCAATATATCAGATGGACGTAAAATGGCATTTCTTAATGGTCTACTAAAGGAGGAGGTTTATGTTGTACAACCCGATGGGTTCGTTGATCCTGATCATCCAGAGAAAGTTTACTGTCTAAGAAAAGCTCTATATGGATTGAAACAAGCTCCGAGAGCATGGTATGATGAACTCTCAAAATTCCTGATGTCCAAAGGTTTTACTAAAGGTACCATTGACCCTACTCTATTCACAATAAGATACGGGGAGGACATTCTACTTGTGCAAATTTACATCGATGACATTATTTTTGGGTCTACAAACCCTAAATTTTCTAAAAGATTTGAAAAATTAATGCATAGTAGATTTGAGATGTCCTTAATAGGGGAAATGAAATTCTTTTTAGGACTTCAGATCCACCAATCCCCAAGAGGTATCTTTATCAATCAGGCCAAGTACGCTTTAGAGATTCTTAAAAAACATGGTATGGAAAAATGTGATTGCATTGGTACACCAATGGCTACCAAACCTAAACTGGATGCAGACTTGAGTGGAAAACTCGTAGACCAAACTGACTACCATAGTAAAATCGGGTCACTCATGTATCTGACATCTAGTAGACCAGACATAGTGCAAGCAGTATGTTATTGTGCAAGATATCAAGCAAGACCGACTGAAAAACACCTCAAAGAGGTTAAAAGGATCTTTCGATACTTAAGGGGTACCATTAACATGGGACTCTGGTATCCAAAGGATTCTGGCATTAAACTAACAGCTTTTTCAAATGCCGGCCATGCCAGATGTATTGATACTCGTAAAACCACTTCTAGAGGAATACAGTTCCTAGGTGATAAATTAGTCAGCTGGATGTCAAAGAAGCAGGATTGCACGACAATGTCATCAGCAGAGGCAAAGTACGTGGCGTTATCTGCAAGTTGTGCTCAAGTAATGTGGATGAGGACGCAGCTTAAGGATTATGGCTTCAATCAGCCATAGCAATCTTATACAACCCCGTGCAACACTCCCGTACCAAGCACATCCATACTCGATATCATTTCATTAAGGAACAGGTTGAAAATGGTATAATTGAATTGTATTTTGTCAGAACTGAATACCAATTAGCTGATATGTTTACTAAAGCCTTACCCGAAGATAGGTTTTAGTATCTTGTCAGACGAATTGGTATGAGATGTTTGACTCCAGCAGAACTGGAGGTTCTGACAAATGAATCTGCTTGATATATTCTTCAAACATCGACTTGTACATATTTTTGAGAAAAGCAAAATACAAAAATATAAAACATATAAAAACAAATACAAAAATATAAAATTTCAAAAAGAAAATACAAAATCAAAAAAATCAAAAAATGTTTCACAAAAAAAATCTTCTCGACATGTCTCTTGGAATCGATAACATTTACGTACCTAGAAATGTCGATTAACATTGACACGGGTGTGTAAATGAAGCTCAAACAGGAGTTTAAAATGTTTTCAAAACATGTCATTTCTAATTTTTCTTCATGACTTGTAATTGCTCTCAGATTACAACTCGGACATGAACGACAAAGGAGAGTGTACGTTTCAGTGCGTTTATCCATAAAGTTAGAAGAGAAGTCTTCTAACATTTGGTTTTTCAAAATGTTAAACACAATGTTTCAAGAATTTCTCATTGACGATTCATAATCTTTCAAAATTGTGTGTTCAACATTCCATCCCTCATCAAGTTTTACACGACAATTATTCTACATTTTGTGTCATTTTCAAAATGATTCCATGTTTGAGGGGGAGTTTTTCGAAAAACAAGGTTTTAATAATTTTGGATACATCATAACATGACAATATTTATGTATTCAAAACATTATAAAAAGTCTTAATAAAAACTTAGTAATAATAATGACTACTCAATAGATTGTATGTTATAAGATGATTTAGTGGTTGAGCACAAATTTTCAAGAATTCTTCAATGACAATTCATAATCTTTCAAAAGTGTATGCTCAACAATGCTAACCCTTAATTTTATTTTCATTTTACAACTTGGTATCATTTTTTTTGTGTCAAACATATGTAAAATTGACGGAGAGCAAGTTAATGTTCCATATAATTCATGCTAATATGTTTTCCCACGGAATTTTCATGACAAATTCTAATCACATGGTATTTCAAAAACTAAGTAAATTAGTATTTAAAATAAGAAGAGAAATGTAATTAAAATGTGATCTTAAAAATAATAAGTGATTTAAACGACTCATAGTGCTTCATACTCTTTGGAAAAAGGTTGTATGGTTACGATCTCATACCCAACAACATCTTAATTTCACGACGATTCTAAAGTCATAAGGTGGTTATGTTAGGCACTAGTCCTATGATCCAACCAGAACCGGAGGGATCTACCCAAAGACACTCCATAGTTAGAAATAGCAGTCCTTAGGTATGATTGGAGATGAATGAGTAAAATATAATGCCTAAAACTTACTAATATTTTTTTCACATCTTTACGTTTTGATAATCGAACAAAAATATAAAAACGTTCAACGTACAATTAAACGTAATCATAATTAGTAGTAATTCTCATTTTCAACAAATGCATCACTTAAAAGTTATGTACAAATAAATGCTTAATGCATTTTTATGATCAAATTAAATTTTTTTTATCAACCACACACTTTTATCATAATTTATAAACATTTTTTAAAAAACCTTACAAAACATTTACTATAATTAACAGAAATGTTTTATCAAAATAAACATTTTGATATTTCAATTTTTCTGAACTAAAACTGCGAAGAAAAGTTCTAGAAAATCCCCCCTACCCAAAAGACAAACTATGGAAGCCATAGTCTTGGGTGTGTAAGAAATTAGAAAAAACTCCAGTCCAACCCCGTGTAGAATTTACTGTATATATAGCTCGTAAGTTTAATAGTTAATAGTAACTTTTTTTTCGGGTTTAACGTCAGGTACGAATACCCGGTATATTGTAAGTACTATATAAGCCTCTTCCAACTTTGGAAGAGGCAAGCTAGTCATTTATTTCTCTTTTCATAGAAACACTATTTCTCTCTCTAGAAAACTCTCTCTAGTGTTTCTCTCTCTAGAAACTAGCCAAATCCAAGAATCGACCCCGTGTTATGATATAAGGATATACCACAATTGGTATCAGAGCTAATGGGATGATTAGATCGTTGTATGTGTGATTTTCTTGCTATGATTTAGATCGAAAAGTGTACCTTTTAAGGCACCTGCACGTTTTTTTAAGTTCTTTCGAATTTTGTTTTTGTATTGATAAAGTTTTGGGTGTTTAGTAGCTATTACCTTATGTAATGTTTTGTGCAAAAGAAAATCCTAAGCAAAATGTTCAAAGGGTGATTTATAAGTGATTTTGTGTGATAAAATCGTTGTTCTTCGTGAGAGTTCCAAATTTCTTCACGACGGTTTGCTTAAATATAAAATAATTTCATTACGTAAGGTTACCAACTCCTGACGACAATGACGCGGGATTCTTAGGTGGCGAGTAGCTCCAGATGCGATCTTCCTTATACTAAGCAGCGAGTTACTTACCAGCGGTTTGAACAGGTGGCGAGTTGCTCAAGAGGCGAGTTGCTTTATACTACCAGCGGTTTGCTTACCAGCGAGTTGCTTACCAGCGGTTTGTTTACCAGCGGTTTGAACAGGTTATCAGCGGGTTGAATATTTTAATAGCAAATATCTAAAGGAAACTCTGGCGGTTTGTAAACTCAACGGCGGTTTAATTAAAATATAGATGGCGGTTGATACCTTCTTCGCGCGGTTTGCTTGGCAGCGAGTTGGTTCACGAGTTGCCTAAAATTCCACCACGAGTTGACCCGTATTTTTTAGCAGCGGTTTGGTAGCCTCTGGCGGCGAGTTGAGCTACTGTCTTAAAATTAGAATATATTTCAAACTCGGGATTTAATATCACTAAAACAAAATACGAATACGTTAACCTTACCACTTTTAACGTATCACTCACTAATCATTGATCGGAATCAAAACATATCATAACAAAAAATACAAGATGACTAGTATGCAAGAAGACATCCAGTGTGCCCGGTTCTGATACACGTGCCCACCAATGCTTGATAGATCAGACTTGAATCTTGGCAACACCGCATACGTCCCTGTACTAGTCTAGGAAAGGATAATGGAGAGAATATTAATGAAGCCATCACAGAACAAGGACCATTTTCAAATGGGAAACGGTCTAGATGTTATTTACTGGAGGAACTGAGGGTGCAGTTCAAACAAGGTCCCATAAGTGCTAAGATAGTCCTTAACGACCTTCAGCTGAGAAAAGGAAAGGTATAAACTTACAATCCGTGCAAACCCAATATCCTACTACCAAGGTAAGACCAAAGGACATCTACTCACAGTTCATCAATCACTATACGACGCCAAAGACATTTGGGAAAATGTGAAGATGATTCTGGAAGGTTCTGAGTTAACAAAGGATGACAGGGAATCTCAGTTATACGATGAATTTGAACACTTCCGTCAAATCAAAGGAGAAACCATTCAAGGATACTACGTTAGGTTTACGAAGCTCATTAATGACATAGAAACAACAAGAGTGACCATGCCAGGATGCACTTAACTCAAATTTTGAGAACAACATTTACCTGAGTGGGTAGATTCATACTGAAGACAAACTTAACTTCGGTTGGAAAGAGTCCATTTGACAGTTGTATGCCTACTTAAAGCAACATGAGGTGCATGCTAATGAGAACAGAATTATGATGGAAAGGTTCAGTCAACCAAATAATGATCCTTTGGCACTAGTGTCGGACGCCTCAGTTCAGCAGTATCCAACACAATCATCCAAGTCTCCTCAATCCTCAACAGAACCATATCCTTCTGACAACTTTCAAATGGACTCAGGAAGTTCTTCTCACAGAAAACTGATTGAAAGATTATCCAACTCAATTGCCCCTCCTCACTCAATCGTACAAATCACATCTTCCTCAAACAAACAATCAACTTAGAGCGTCGTCTAATGCAAGGAACAAAGCTATGGTTCAAGATGGGAAAGTTGTGGTTCAAGATGTCCGTGGAAGATACAATGCGAATAATCAAGGAAGACCATTTCAGAGAAACAATGCAAGAGGAAATGGTGTAGCTGGGAATGTAGGAGGTCAGAACAGAGGAGGCATTATTAATCCTGGTTAAGCGAAACCCATCAAGTGCTACAACTGTAACGGACTAGGGCACATAGCACGAGAATGTCCAAGTCCAAAGCACCTTCAAGATTCAGACTACTTCAAGGACAAGATGCTACTAATGCCAAGCCCAAATAGTGGTGCAGTACTGGATGAAGAACAGTCGTTGTTTTCTTGCAGAGAACAAGTTACCAACATTGATAATGATGTGGAGATTCACCCGAGAATGATTTGAACTCAATGTGGACCCTGTCTTTGAAGCTGATGAAATGTATGCATTCGACTCTGATGTTGACGAAGGACCCATACAACATACCATGTTTCTGAACAAATCTCACATATGAAGAGCGAAATCTAGCTATGAAGGAAGCCGAGATAGCTTGACTCAAATACTCCTTCAGCTGATGTACATGCTCAAGAAACCTTTGTAAATCCATTTTAGATGATATTCATGAAAACACTAGATGCAAAGCCGATGAACAAAGTACAACCTACGTTGTTGACTTCGATCTGACTATTACGAGTAATAGTAATTATTATTCCTATGACAGTATAGGAAGGACAACGAAGAATCATGTTGTTCAAAGAATGTATCTTCCTTGGATTGCTAAATGAATTAATTGATGTCAATTATTCGATGAAATGCATGAACAAGAGGTGTCAAAGTAGATTAGCAAATAAGCCCAACATGGTAGTTAATGACTCAGTGACCGTCTGAACATGCGCAGATATAAGGAACTAGTCGGGGAGTATGAAAAAAACAGGCAAAAATTTGAATTAACTGATAAGAACGAATATTTGATGAACAAATTGAAATAATTATCTCAGACTAAATAAGAAGAAACGTCTTTACAATCTGAACTTCATTCGCACAAATACTCCTTAGTTCTACCGTTGACCATTATAAGTCAAAGACAGAAGAAGTAACACTCTTGAAAAAGGATTTTAAACAAAAGGAAGACAAATTCCTTGAAGAATTTTTGGACATAAAGAAGCTAAAAGATAAGATTGAAGATAGATTATACAAACAGGATCAGTCTGTTCAAACAGTTCACATGTTGTGTAAACCAAAATCATTTTATGATGAAAAAGCACAAGTAGCAATAGCTACAAAAATCCCATATGTCTTGCTCGTAGAGCAAAACAAGCTCCAACTTCTCTTATAATGGCATGACACTTGGTCAGCTACCAACATACACCCACTGTCATACTGACTCAAGGAAACACAAGTTAGCTGAGATAACTAGGAATAGAATGCTGTTGAAAATGCAAAGCCCTCTATGTATGGAAAACAAAGTTAGGATTGCCCCCCCCCCCCCCCCCCCCGATTACTCGAAAGAAAACTTTCTTGCAACCTTTGCTCCCCAAAGAAATCTGACCCCAGAACAGATATTTTGGTCCATAGATGACAACAACAGGAAAAAGGCTGAGACCTTAGCTCCAAAACCAATTTCAGCATTAACAGTGTATCCACCCAATACTCCATCAAGCTGCCCCCAGAATTCTTCCCACTAAAAGTCAAGTGAAATTAATCTTTATGTACTAGCACAAATAACAGACTTATCACGGAATTTGAACAAAACTTGCAAAACTAAACAATAATCACCCCAATAGTTAGTTACAGAGGGGGAAAAGTTTTGAATCAAACGAAAAGATTTACCTCACTGAAGCTTATTCCCATTGTTTCAAAACTCCTTAAAAAACACTTTTGTTGGAGTTCAAACAACCCTCTTAAAAGAAGTTTAAAGACATGGAAAAAAATTTTATACAAATGAATAACGACTTGGACAAGAAATACTGTAGACAAGCAATGTCTGAAATTGAAACGAAAAACCTTCTTCATTGAAAATGAGAATCTGATTGTTAGTTGTTTGTTAGACATCAACTGCTATATGATGTGGAAAATCACATGTCTAATTCTTGAAGCAGAATGTCCTAAAGTTCATGAAAATTCAAACACTATTTTCCAAAACTTAAGGGGAATGCCTAAATTTGCAATTAAAAGTATCAACCATCTTCAAAAAAGTTTTATTAATAATAAACACACACATACAGGAAGCCCTGGTTTATTTTTAACTCATATCTTTAAGATCAAGAATCTTCGAATATCATATTTCAAGAAAAAGACAACGTGATTAGAAACTTGAAAGTTCTAGTCTCGAATGTGAATGACCGAAGTTGTGAACCTTATAATGATAAAGATGTCACTGATCTTCTTGAACAGATGAGCATTTAAGAGCAGAAATAGAAAAGGTTAAGCAGCATTACAAGGAAACGTTTGAGTCTATTAAGATCACGCGCACTAGCACTAATGAAAAGACATCTTCCTTGTTAACACAGATTGAGGATCTTAAGGCTCAGTTAGAAGGCAATTTGAAAGTTGCCACTAGAAGTTCTGTCAAAACAAAAGTTCTTGCTCCTGGTATGTATGCCATAGATGTAGAACCAATTCCTCCTCGCCTTAAGAACAATAGGAGTGCTCATTTAACCTATATCAACCATCTTAAGGAGAGTGTAGAAACAGTTAGGGAGATTGTAGAGGAAGCTAGAGTAGTTAAACCACTGGATAATGCACTTAACTATGCTTGTCAATACACTAAGCTATCTCAGGAATTGCTAGAATATGTGATTGGCACTTGCCCAAAAAGTTTCAATGAAAGAGATAACAAGGCTCCCTCTACCCCTGTAACTAGGAAAAAGCAAGTAACTTTTAATGATAAACCAGGAACTTCATCTAGTAACACACAGAAACACGAAGTGCACCAGAAAGTTCAACAGACTAATGTCCCTGTGATTCATTCTACAGGAGTAAACACTTCCACTGAAGCAAGCGGATCAAAGCCTAGAAGCAATACAAAGAAAAATAGGATCCTGCCTGCTAAGACTGAGAATAAGAAGAAAGTAGAAGACCACCCTAGGACAAATAAGTCAGTATGGACAAAAGTGAATCAGGTTGATTCTAGCATTAGCTCTAAGCGTGTTGTAATTAATTCGAATTCTGAATCTGAATCTGCAAGTCATGAAATGTGTGTTGTTAATAGCTTGAACTCTATGAATGCTACCCCCACTGTTAAAATTGTCTTGAATAAAGGGAAGCAGATCTGGAAACCAAAAGGCAAACTGTCTGATAACAGTTTGAACAAGACCAAACAGGTTTGGAAAGCAACGGGCAAACTATTTGCTAATATTGGTTATCAATGGAGATCCACAGGAAAGAAAGTCGCCTTAGGAAAACTTAACTGTGGTTATCAATGGAGACCCACAGGAAAGAAATTTGCCTTAGGCGAAATGTGCCCTTTAACTAAGCTTTCTGTGCAATGTTCTA
>BQNB010180851.1:0-12642 GCA_026074375.1 Tanacetum coccineum
TCAAAGAAAACTCAAACAGCTCTTTCGACGTTCAATGTGATTATTTGGACCCATAACTATATATTACCCGTCCATCCCACTCATTTGCAACTAACTTCTGATGCTAGGCTACACTATTACAACCCATCAGTCATTTGTATGAATTTGCATGCTAACAGAACAAACTTGATGAAGCAGTTCCAGCAAAAATGGCTTGTATGTACTCTTTGGTCAACTTCCCTGCAGACCCTATTAGGCGCCCACCAATCAACACATCGGCTAAATTGCATAAAACAACTGATGCAACCATAAGAGAAATAAGAAACATAGTAAATCAAAGTGCCCCATTTTATTTCGACCATACTGGTATGTTTTAAGAGCACAGGTAAAAAACTGACAGATGACAAAAATGCATCCTTTATCGACTCAAATGTTCAAAAATATGCACGACGGGTAAAATGAGACACATGACATTAGAGTTGTTGTTACACTTTTTGACCAACGCATTACATATACTATAATATTATTCACATTTCTAATTTAGTTTTTCACTAGGTCAAGTTCGTTGGTGACTCGATATAAATTCAATGAATTTTTTTCTGTTCCCACTCAAACAAACAAACTATAATCATTTATCACGAAACATTCATACTTTTTATTACGTAACTCAAAAAATATAAATTAAGTATATTATACATTTATCATAAGCTCAAGTGGATAAGCCCATAAGCCCTCTCTTATCAGCTTTTCAAATTTTCAAAGCTCATAAAATGCGCTTACACGAACACCCTTTTATACCGAAATCAGCCATAAGTGGGCCTCTCTACCAGTTTATTTAACCTGAGCTAATTCTTTTTAGATAGTAAAATATCTTACTTATGAGTAATCGGATGGTTGAATGGGGGACTCCGCTCATCGTGTTTTTCAGTTCTGCAAACAATACAAAGGGGAACTGTTTCACGCTTTGTGAGATTATCAGGAAGCATCTTGCAAACCTGAATAAGTAGAGAGATCAGAGGGACAAACCTGATCTAACGCCCTATTTCTTGCTGCGGAGACTTATTCTAAGATATCATCGAGCCCGCCTGACTTGAAGACCTTTGCACCTAAAATGCAATTCCAAACACTAATTAACACATTTTCCAAAAAAACAATATGAAACCAAAGCCTAAAATTATCCGCAAATAATGCGAAACAAAATAAAAGAGAAACTAATAATAAATATAATCATAATTAGTCTATCACAAAGTGGAAATAAACATAACTAATTAAAAAAAGAGAAACTAACACATAAAGAATCCTGAAGGTAAGTTGGTCTGTTTCAGTAGTGTTTAATTTCCTACTACTTCATTTTAAGGTCTGCACTGCCAGCCATTTTTCTACTTCAGGTTAATGAAAGCCGAGTTTATGTAGGGAGAATGTTGACGATATATTTATGTCGAAAAATCAAAAGAATGACATAAAGATTAAGAGATTGTTAAGTAACACCAACTATTTTAAACTTTTTCATTTTGTTTATGCTTCTTAAATTCCTACTTCTTAACTACCACTGATTCAAAATTATCCCATCTACCTTATGAGCATAAATGTTTGGTGTGTCTATACACTCTTTTAGGGGTGACACCAAACATCTATACCATTTCTCTTTTTGGAAAAAAGATCAAGTCACACATTGCAAATTAAATTCGAGTTCTAAAAGAGCATTTACCCGATCCAAGAATAGATTCTCCATGTAATCAAAAGGCAAACCCCAGGCTGCAGCGTAGAACCCTGATACAGAACTTGTATCTACCAAAGAAATAACAATGTGAGTATTAGATGTATAAATATGCAGCTATGAGCAATCATCCGTACTCAAAATAATCAGGATAGTAATTATTTACAAAAAATATACATACATCATTTGAATCATGGAGTTCCTGTATACAGTATAAGTGTAACGCAACCGTTTCAGCACCTGAACCCACCCATCTCATCCCCTAAACCCCACCCATTTCAGCCCTCATTTAAGCACCTAAACGCGCTTTGACCCTAATTAAATACTAACTGTATCGACCAAAATGGTGCCCTGCTATCATGTATCCTCCCGCCAAAAACAAAAAAGCAAGAACGAAACTACCAAATGCCCAATATCCAAGCTATTGATTACTTGTGTTTTTTTTATTCAAATTGTTTATCTAGACAACTATAACCATTTGTCCAAGTAACTGTCTCTCATTCAATTCAACCCCAAAGTGTCATTTCTCAGTTTATGGATACACTTATAAACATTTAGCTATAACCATTTGACCTCTTATCTTTTTGCAACTATTCCTTATTAATTGTGTTTGTCACCACACACAATTTTCATCCAATTAAGTCTAGTCTTGTGGTAAACAACTCAATCACGTTATTTTATATTTAAATGCACATATCAGAATCAGTTACCACATAATACAGTAAAGATAAAATACAAAACTTATTAATATCATATGCAGAAGATGGTGTAATCGGTCTTACCTCCAATGTTCCAAGTACGTTTCCCAATATTCTTTGATTTATTTCATATAAGGTCTCTGGTATGAGCTACTTGACTCGCTTTCAAGCGTTCTGTTGTCGTATTGTGAAGAACCTGCATAAAATAAAGTTAAGTTAGATCTAAAAAGACACGAAAACTATCGAAAATATAGCGGTGCGTTAAAGAAGATGAACATGATATAACATCGCGGTTATCCATTTTTTTTCAAATTTCTGAAACTAATAATACACTTATATCTTATACAGAAAGAAATCAACATACAAATCAACTTTTTGTCTACAAAGCCACACAAACTCACTTCAACTAATCAAATATTAACTATCAATTTCTATACAAAAATCACATACCAACCTATATGAAAGTAACTGGCGGATTTGATGAGGATGAGAATAGTGTAAAATTTCGAGCTTCTTTTTCGCCTGAGCCTTATTCGTTTCGTTTGTCTTAGCGATGTTTTATCCCACAAACAACCTTGGCTATCGCAATAATTTCATCAAGTTCATAAGGACCAACGACAATCTAAACATACAACAGCTAACTCACTATCGATGACCAAAACTTAACAAACTTTTCTTTCTGCTTATTTTGCAGCAATAAGAGCTTATTTGACATGACTGCCCACACGAAAAACTTCCAGATAACGATATGAGGCTCAAATTAAAGCTCGAGATTCGAAAAAAAGGAGCATCTGCCATGGCTGCAAATTTAATAACTTGCCTCGCCAAGATACGGATAGTGCTTCTTTATCCCTATCTTATCCCTTCTTTATACACTTTTTCCTAAGATAGTGCTTGTTTCTTCTGTGAATCTAATAACGAAAGAAGCGCTATCTTAGGAAATGAAAGAAGCACTATTAACAGATAAGCACTTATTAGCAAATCAAATTTCCTGCAAATCTAATAACTTGCCTCGCCAACTCACTCATGTACCAACTATCTTAGGAAGTGAAAGAAGCACTATTAACAAATAAGCACTTATTTATGATAGATTAAGGAGCGTTTGGATATGCATTTAACAAACGAATATCTGATATTAGATCATATTAGTTAGATAATCAGATGTAATATGACGAACTACTCACACCAATTCATGTTGACTGAATTACCGAATTATTTGTTTGTTTTCTCAACTATGCCAAAGATTCTTCAAAAATCGAAATCTATTAGAGTATTGGAAAAGGCAACATTACAAACCTTTTTTTTTTGTTTGGGGGTATTTTGGCTTGTGTTTGCTGTAGCAACTTCTCGTGGGAACCCTACAATTGCATTAAGTAAATCCCCTGATACAACATCGTTTACAATCCATACTCTCCATTACCAATCCATACTCTCCATTACGTAATCTGTTACATTTTATCCACCTGCATTTTATAATAATCACACCAACTCACCCATTTGCAGCAGTGGTTTATAACTATATCTCTATTCAAACATATTTAAAGAGTTGCAAGATTCACTGACCTAACCTTCCTCAAGCTCGATGACAGCCACAATGATATTACAGCAACCGCATCACACAAATAACTGAAAAACAGATTGAAACATCCAAAATCAGTAACCAAAATATAAAAACCAACCACAATGATTGAATATAAAGTATAAGATACCTGTTTATTCTCCGAATTATAATCGGCTCGGCTCAAAAGATCGGCTTCACTGACAATCGGGATAATGAACAGTAGCCTTCCCTCACACGTATTTTTTAATACCCGTTTTGACCTTCGGTTCGCGATGTGAGGCTCAGATTGATTAATAACTGAGAAAAGCGGAAACACCCGCCATGGCTGCAAACGTAATAGTTTGCCCCGTCAAAATGCGGACATTCACGCTTTAATCAAACCTATTCAAATTCATCACAGCCTCTTTTTTTCGTAGTTATGCTTTATAGTAACCACCTTAGTATAAAAAGGCATCAGGAAACCAAACATCAATAAACGCACACAAACATCAACATACACACGCGAGCACCACCATAGCATTATTTCCCAGGCTGGCCTTAAAACTCCCATTTAGCCTAAAAAATTTATAGGATGACAATGAGATACGAAAATGAGATGAGTGTAAAAGTATCAATGAGGCTCAGGGAGCTTAAGAATCGAAAAAAGTAGACATCCGCCATGGTTGCAAAACCAATAATTTGCCTTGCCAAGACATGGACGTGCACAACTTTAATCAAACCTGCCTCGATTCATCACAGCCTCTTGTATTCAATATCTTCAGTATTTTCATCTCATAAAAAGACAATGGGAGTCCACAGAGACAGAATCTGAGCCTATTTGACACGCCCAAATCCGTAAGTAAAGAAATCTAAGCAGAAACGACAACAATAATATCAACACAAAAAGAAGGGCTATCCCGCCATGGCTGCAAATTTAGTAATTTGCCCCGCCAAGATGTGGATAACCTCAACTCTATACATTTGCCCGCCAAACTTTATCAAATCGGTTTATAGGCTATACACATTTTATGACCACAACCTATATACAGCTTACTCGTAACTCACTACCACAACTCAACTCGCTTTTCTTTCACCATATTTTGCAGCTTAAAAGCTTATTCGACATGCCTGTTTTGTCTCACATAAGCTACAGTAAACTTGGGCAGTTATCAATAGATATAATAATGTACAAAGCTGTGCATCAAAGCCTCTCGCACACAAAACTCCCAACACAGAGATAGTCTCTGCCATTTTTGACAATACGAAGACCTTAAATCCAAACTAAAAAAGGGTTAAGTTTTGTTATACCTTTACTAAACCCAATCACCCAATCAAATTACAAGCTAAATAGATTTGAGTCTAACTAAATCTTAAAAAACAAAAATACCCAAAATCGATATTCGAAACCCAAAAAAATTAAAGGCAAACTTACCAAAATTCATGTGTCGGATATTGTTTAATCAGAATTAATCGGCTCGTATATGATGAGAGAAAGAGACAACCACTGTGACAAATCATGCCGTGTCTATCATATCTGAGAATTTTGATAGGTTCTGGAAACACCATCTATGTGACAATATGGGTAAGAGAAACAAATCCCCAATAAATCAAAACACCCACAAAACAAACCTCACACAAAGTAAAAATCCCCAACGTCACACACCGATCACCATCGCCACACACCACGAACGGCGGCAACGAAGAGATCGGCGGCATCGAAGAGAGTGTTTCCCTGTGTGGGCAGGCGGTGAAGCGAGAGAGAGAAAAAAATGGAAGAGATTTCCAGTGTGTTGAGAGATATGTGTATGGGAGGGTCGGAGGTGGATTACATGTGTGTGGGAAAATATTGCACCAGGTAATCCTCACTGAGAATATTGCAACTGGGGATGGGGATGACAGGGCATGAGTACATATAACCCGTCACCCGCACTCAATGATTTTTTTCTCACCCATCCCCATCAGTGGGTACAACTTTTTACTAGTACCCATGCTCATGGGTACCCATTACCAGTGGGTAAACCCATGGGTTTGTGAAATGCAACCAAATCAAAAACCAATGATATGTAAACTAACTATAAAACTGGGTAATAAGTATCAATTTTCTAAATATCAAGTTCACAATATACTTAATGACATGTTTTAAACTAAAAATTAAAATCATTACACCAAATCACATACATGTATTGAGATGTATAATGCATATATCTTTGAAAGTTTGATGTTTCATATTCATCTTTTAGTCTTGAAACTCAACGAAACTGTTTACTGTGTTTCCTAAAGATTTAGGTAGTTATTAAATATATACCAACAACCTCATAATATTTAAGTAGTATAATAAATTTTACTTTAACAAAAATTGGTTTAGGAGAACACCCATGGGTATTTTGGCGGGTAAACCCGTAAGTATCTTAAATTGGTACACCCGTGATGGGTATGCATTACCCGTCACCCACCCGCTACCCACTGATGGATACAAATTTTCACCCACGACCCACCCGCGGGTGAAAAAATGATGAGATTACCCGCCCATTCATGTGTGGGTACCCACGGATTATGGGTTTTTTCTCACCCATTGTCATCTCTAATTTGCACCACGTAATCCCCGCTGAGAATAGGGATTCGTTTAGTAGGAAAAAATAAATGTCAAATGAATGAAATAAATGACGTAATGGAATAGATGGTGTAATGTAATGATTTATTAACGTTATTAGTCATGTTTGGTTTGTATGGTAACACGTAATGAATCGATAATAAAAAGACTAAAATACCCATTGATGATAGAAATTTATTTAATGTAGTTAGTTAATTGTGGTGTTTTATGTAATTTAGATTCTATTACGGGATGTAATAAAAAAAAGGAGGGGACCCTAAGGAATGGTTTTGGTGTAATGGGTCATTCCTTGTAATGAGTCATTATATCCCATAATTGTAAACAAACAACATTTTTTCATTACATCGTAATAATCTTTTATATTCCATCTTTGATTACAACGTACCAAACACTACGTAGGTGTTATAAGACAGTATTAAAATAAGAATAAACAATCCCAAGCAATGAGTTGTGAGCAGTGTTCTAAAAGGCGCGCCTTGGCGGCGCTAAGGCGTCGCTAAGGCCTGAGGCGTGGCCTCCATGTTACGAAATAGACCAAGGCGTCGACTCTAGGCATGGCGTGAGATGAAGCGTGAAAATGCGCGATAAGGCGCGCTAAGGCATGAGGCGTGGCGAGCCTTTTAGATTCAACTTCGATAAAAAAAATTAATGAATAATATTACATGTAAGGATAATTTATTAACTTTATTCATATGTACAATGCTTTATGTAAACTCAATATATATGATATAAATATATAAATATTTTCATATTTTGGGTCGCCTTAAGCCACGCCTTAAAAACGCAAAGGCTACGTCATAGCCGCTAAGGCGTGAGGCTTGGTCATTCCGCCACGCCACGCCTCACGCTATTTATAACCTTGGTTGTGAGTAGTAGTTGAAGAGTAAAACAATGTATTAAATAATATAATAAGTGATAATGTTCATATTGTGTGTTGAAGGAAGTCAACATTTAGAATAGAGAGTAATTATCATAAAAAAACTAGAAAAGTTATTTAGTTTGGTTCTTAAGGAGCATTGCTTCAATAGTATCACTCCCTCATCGCAAAGGTTTAGTTGATCGGTTAAGGAGGGCTTTTGAGAAATAGGTCATGTGTTCAATCTCAACTACTGGCTAATTAGGTCACTAAACATATGCTCATTGCCTGTGGCTTGGTCCTTATGGAAAGGTCAGTCAACACCCAAAAATATGCACAGGGTCAAGGTTTCCCCGCCGATTTAAACCTTTAAGAAAATTATGTACTAGACTTTGTAGTGTAGTATGCATTTTAAAATTTTGTTCATTTCTATGTGCATTTTTGCATCAAAACATACTAATTCAAAAAAAATTAAGTATTAAATTGTTGTGAAATGAAAATTAGTAAAAGCTATGTACATTATGCATTAACATTTTTAATGTTTTAAAAACACATTAATCACATCTTAAAAAATTTAAGAGAGTGTAATAAATGCATTATATGTGATACATATATGTGTAACATGTATAAAATCAAATAACTTATCACTTTTGAATTCACATATTTGCATCATTTGCTTAAAAGAAATTGTCTTGATTTTTATAAAAGACTTGCTTTAGCTTTTCTAGATAACTTTATTAAAAAAACTCCAAAAGTTACTTACACCACTTCTAGAGGCACTCTTAAGATTTAATAGCATTTTATGAAATTTTGTACTCTAGCATGCATTTTAAAATTAAATTGATTTATATGTGAATTTTTGCATTAAAAATATACTAACTCATAAAAATAAATAAAAATTGAAGAATTAAAATGTTGTCAAAGATAAATTAGTAAAAGCTATGTAGTGTGTACATTATGCATTAATAATTGTAATGCTTAAAAGAGACATTAATGACATTTTAAAATAATTTATAAGAGATGTTGCTAAATTCATTATATGTAGTATATATATATATATATATTGGTCTTATAACCCGTGCATGTTCGGGTATGGGCGTGTTTTTCAATAACTTTGTTTTGAAGTTAAATAGTTTGACAACCTATAAATCCATAGTTTTATTGTAAATATTGTGCACGCACGTGTTTTTACATATTTTTTTGATTATGTATTAATATTGAATATTCGGTATAGATTTTGTTACAGGAAGGATTTGACTTTGTTTAGCTGACATGGTGTTTAGGTTTACATTGTTTAAATTTAACTATTAATATCATGTTTTAAACATTATACGTGTTTAGTAGCAAATAATGATCCTTGAAAAAATATGTGTCGTCGCTATATGTACAATATCGTCTATTTATTTGTTAGCCTTAGAAATATCAAAGTCAAACAAAAATGTAATAGGTCATCTTAGTTGTGTCGGTCTTATGTGATAGCCAGTCGGGTACATGGGCTTGGATTTTAAGCTAATATTGTCCGTGTTATGAGCCTTAAGCTCAACCAAAAGCCAAACCCGGCCCATGAGGTAAACCTTAGGCGTCCTAGGTTACTCTTACTATATATATCCCCACTCCTCTTGTGAAGAGGGTGTTGGTTACATTGTGTTTTAATTTGCAATACAAGTTTCCTTCCATCACCTCCTCCTCTCTACCCTTCTTTCTCTCTCTAAGATTCCGATGTGTTATGGTTAAGTTATGATATGGATTAGTATTATTTTATGGTTCCAACATGTGGTATCAATTGCCAATGGAGTATTTGATTATGTTTTGTGGTTAAAAAGTTTTTTTAGTTTGAAATTTTTAAAGGGTGTTTGGTTCGTGTAATTTAAGGTCCAAAAACGAGTTGTGTACATCTTTTAATCTTAAAAAATTGTTGGTTTATGATTAGAAAGTGTTATATCTTGTTTTTATCTTACAAGAATCGAACATAGGTTTTAAATATTTTCCCCCTATTTTATGCGAGTTCTTGTAGTCGAAATAATCATATAATCAAAATTTTGTGTTTAAAAACCATAAAGTTTGGATTTTTATAAAAGATATAGTGTTATATAATTTAAATTTGCAAAAGAAACGGATTAAAAATGTTAAAAGGGGTGATTTTTGTGAGTTTTTTTCGTGTTATATACTTTTCGAAAATCATGTGAGTTTGGGTGCAGGAATCATGCGAGTTTGTATCATGCGAGTTTGCATCTAGCGAGTTTCAATACCCTAATCTTATAACTTTGCATGCGAGTTTAGTGGAAAATCATGCGAGTTTCAATACCCTAATCATGCGAGTTTGCAACAATAACATGCGAGTTTAGTTCCTACGAGTTTAAAGCATGCAAGTTTACTAAAAAACAAGCGAGTTAAGATTCTGAAAACCTAATTCACTTCATTTAAAACACGAAATCACTTAATTACTTCACCAAAAAAAATATAACAAACCACAACACAATCTTATCTTCTTAAGATCAATAATCCTTTCACAACGAACATCAAAATGTCCACAAGTGATTTACATAATCTAATCATGGAAGTCGGTGGCAAAGATATACATGCAATTAAGGGTGTCAGGAGGATTGGGTTGACCCGACCCGAACTCGATTACGCTTATCGGTCGGGTTAAAAACTCTATTTGGGTTGTTTTAACCTGAACCCAATAACCCGATATTGTTATCGGGTCGGGTTAGGGTTACATAATTATTGTTATCGGGTTAACTCGATAAGACCTGAAAATCTAGATTATTATTTTAAATAATAGCTTTTAAAAGCCCAATACAATTATACTTGTCTGCAATATGCATGGGACTTTGTTTGTCCTTCTCATATGCATCTTCGTATGAGTTAATAAGGGGGTGTTTGTTTTTGCTTAATATCATAGATGAAGAAAGTCCTTAAACCAACTAGGAAAAATATTGTTTCTTTTTAGCATAATATAAAGGGAATTAATAAAAGGGGGATCAAATCGAGGTTGCTTCCAAATAGGATGTTTTTTAGTCAACATTACCCTCAACTTTTCTTTTATCTCTACCCTTTTTTAAAGCTTTTTACTTTTCTCATCTACCTTCCATGGAGCTAACATAACTTTATAGTCATCTCCCTCGATCAACCGCCTTGCTCCCTCGTCTCCACCACTAAATTATCGTCTTCTCTGCACCTTTTATCCTTTCGATAGATCTTTTTCTTGTTGTCTTCATCTTTGTATGCGTATGAATATACAAACAAATTATGGGTTGTTCTTCTCCTAAGAATTAAATATTTTAGATGATTCCAAAAACACTTTAGTCATTATGGTTGGATCTATAAGTATTGTTGCTCATCATGTATATGTATATGTATATATATGATGAGCAACAGTACTCCACGATATATACTCGTTCAGGATGAGGTGTAACATCCGAGAATTTTCAAAATTTTGAATGACGATTTTAATATTTGACTTTTAGGGTCTGGCTTGACTGATAAGAACGACCATCTAAAGCACGTTTTCATTATTCGGACTCTAAAGCAATTTGATGTAAAACGACATTCCTGACAACTTTTCAGTTTTGACCGAGACCTGAAAACAGTCAGAAGGTGACTGAAATGCCCTCGCAAGATTTTAGAATCAAGAACAAGTACCGGCACAAAAATAATTAAATTACATTTAATTATCACGTTTTATTAAATAAGAATATTTTTTATTCAGTGACGTTTGTTGAAGACGCAAATATTCGAGTAAAATGATCATTTTACGGACAAGTTTATCGGAAATATACAAAATAAATAATAAACGTTTTAAATAAATTTTATAAAACGTATACGAAAATTAGTCGAGTGAATACTCATTTTTATCAAAAAAATGATTTGGAAAACAATGGCACAAGTTTCGTATTTTGAATCGTCCGATAAGTGGCTCAAACGAGTCCCAAACCGATAGTTATCAAAACTATACTAAAAATTTACAAAATGAACCCTACACTATTGGGTATTATCATTTCAAGTTATAAAACTTTTCCGGCGAGTTTTTCGGCTAACACCAAAGATGCTCCTCATCAACGGATCTACTCGATCCCCTATAACACTCGCCACCACGCGCCGCCCCCTCCTCCGGCTGCCTCCCCACCGACGCCACCATAACATCACCACCATCTCCATCTCCTCGTCGCTCTCTCCAACAGGGTGCGTTCGGTTTCTTATACACAAAAAGAAAGGGGTGCGTTTGGTGTTATAAATCGGAAAGGGTGCGTTTGGTTGTGCTTAGCACCACGAAGGGTGCGTTTTGTTTATAGATTTAGCAGCTAGGGGGTGTTTGGTTTGGCTGTCACGCAACAAAAGGGTGTGTTGGTTTTGTTATAAAATATATAGGGTGCGTTGGGTTGATGTAGAAACCAGCGAGGGTGCGTTTTGGTTATAAAGAGACACCACAAGGGTGTTTGTTTTGGTCCGTTGGTTAGCCGCGCACAAGGGTGCGTTTGGCTGTCTCAGCCAGCACGAAGGGTGTCGTCGTTTATTGTGGAATCCACCACTGATGGTGTGCTTTGTGTGGCTTGACAGAAAAACCAACCAGGGTGCGTTTGCTGGTTCGTACCACCCAAAAGGGTGTGTTGGTTTTATAATAAAAACAGCCACAAGGGCGTTTGGTAGAGGGTGTAACAGCCGCAAGGGCTGTTTGGTCCAAGGGGCGTTTGGTTTTATTCTCACCAGAGTTGCTTTGGAGTTATGTGTATAAACATCCCACCATTGGGTTGGTATAGATTAGGGTGCATTTCGTGTTATAACACTGTGTAGGGTGCAGGTTGGTTGGCAGTCACCACCAACAAAAGGTACGTTGGTTTTATTTTAAAACAGCCAAGGTGATGTTTGGGTTAACTGTCAAACAACCGGGGTACGTTTGGTTTCGTAGTTTATCACCACACGAGGTGCGTCGGGTTGTTTGGTCGGGTTTGGTTTGCAACGGAAATGGGTGCGTTTGATATGGTGACACCGAAACGGGTGTGTTTGATTACCGAAAAAGGGTCCGTTTGATTTAAAAGCATTCGATTATTTCGTTTATATTATCGATAAAATGTATATGTGAGTAAAATGTGATATTAATATTTAAAACGGGATTGATAATAATGTATAAGCGATACTAGTATAGTTTAGACGAGTTTTGAACACCTACGATGGGTACATTCTTACGGTGCTTTGAATAAAGTGGCATACATACAAGTCTACGTCGCAGTTTCATGAACT
>BQNB010180852.1:0-12642 GCA_026074375.1 Tanacetum coccineum
AAAATAAACCAACATTGTGAGATAATTATCTTTTCTAAGAAGATTAATTTGTTATTAAACATAAATTCACACTTAATAAACTTTTCACATCACTTAGCAAGCATATTAGTCATTTATATCTTTTTAAGCATATTTGTCATTTATATCTTTTAGATCAATTTTAGTATAATCTTGTAGTTTTAAATCTTAGAATTAATATTAGTTTAATTTTTAGTATAAAAATAGTTTAAAAACCAAAAAAAACTTGTATGACAATCAAGCTCGATTTACAACTTGAACGTAGATTTCCATTCACCTCTCACCGAGGAAAACGATACCCGTGTTGATTACTTTTTATTCTTTCCTAAGAATAATTTGTATGATACTTAGCTTGCGTATTATATATGTATTTTATAAATATATATATATTATATATTTGAGAGTTTATTACTTGATGCGTGTAATAACGACTAACATCAAAATGGCGCCGTTGCCCGGGAGAGGTGTAGCAATTTTTACGGAATTGTTCGTGTTCGAGCCTTGAAGATCCTTTCTTCGGAAAGTTTATTTTCGTTCTTATAAAAAAATCTAAAAATCTAAAAATATTTTTCTTCTTATTTTTCCTTTTCTTTTATAAATATTAAAAATACCAAATATATTTTTTATTTTTATTATTATAAAAAATTTCAAGAAAAAGTATATATATATATATATATATATATATAATATTTATATATATATATATATATATATATTATTTTTATATTACACTCCTTATTCTCTTATTCATTTAATTTTATCTTCTTTATCCTCCTTATCCGTTTTAATTCTTTCGGACATGTCTTCGGTATAACCATTTTGGGTTTGCTCGTGGTGTGGAGGACCGTTTAATGTGGAAACTGTACCGGGCTTTGTAGAGTGTAGGATCCGGAAATGAGTTTGTTCTATGCCCAAAACCTTATTTTTATAATGAAACACGAAACTCTCTTCAACCAACCTCCACAACCCCAGTACGAGACATACTCGTGTGAGTTATGTGGGAACGATTCTCACTATGGGTTTGATTGTCCACTACGGGTACCGCTTGTCTATGAGCAGGAACTGTGCTACAATCAAAACTTTAGTGATAATTATTATCCACAAAATTCCCGACAGTTTTCCACAGGCAATATTCTTTGCTGTGAAAACTATGGGAGTTTCATGAAAGTTTTCAATGTAACGTATGAATCAAAACCACTTTGAGCATAATTCTAACTATTCCGGTTTTGACCAACCCCCGCAGTATTCCATCAATCATAAAGAATATTTTAATCAGCAAAGGATAAGTGATGTGCATGATGGATGGGATAAACTAGAGGAGTCATATAACACAATTTTCAACATGGTGCGATCATTTTGTGAAATGGTAATTTAACGAAAGCAGGCGGCTAATATTAGTACTCATGCTCCTGAGCCTTCGAGACATTTCAATTTTACTTGCGATGATGACGATAATGACGAGGAGTATTCTATTCCTTTAAAAGACATGCCTCAAATTTCTCCGTGTATTGCTCTCACACCCGTCTCTTCTATTATGGAGCTCGAGGACTCTCTCATAATGGGGAATGAGGAACTTAGCACTATTCCTGAAAAGGAATTGGACGAATTAATAAATTCTAATGTGAAGGACCTTATTCTAATCCCAAATAAGTCCGAGGATTCATCCGGGAGTGATAGTGAGAATGTTTTACCTTCGAGTGATGATTTCTCTCCCATTTTTTGAGGAAAAATCCGTGACTTTCTCTAACCCTCTTTTCGATTCAAATGACGAATTTACCTCTAGTGATGACGAGTCACTATCCGATGAGGACGTTCCGGAAGACAATGTTAAAATATACTCGAACCCTCTTTTCGAATTTGACGACGTACTTATATCTCTAGTGACAGTAAACAACTTTTGATAAGGTGTTAGAGGACATCGATGTGCGAGGAGACGTGATTCTTTTTATTCCAAACCGGGATGAAGTTGACTTTTCTAGTCACACCTTCCTTTTCAATTCTAATGAGGTAGTGTCTCGCCTCCTAGAGACGACTTTGAGCTTTTACTTCATCATGATCTTATCTTAAGCATTGTTTCCATTCTCGAGGGGATTCATCGATGAAAACCGCCTCTCGAAGAGAATGATGATTTATTTGATCTGGAATCAAAAGAAAATGACTGGAAGAAGATTTTGTACGATGCTCCAATTGATGATTTGATGACCGAGGACAAAGTTTTCGACCTCGAGATTCATGAGAAAGTTTTTCTTTGACATTTGTGAAGTTAACCTTTAAGGATCGCCATTATTTTCCCATCACATTTGTTATCCGAATATTTCTTCCTTATCTTACTTATTCGGTGGATTCTTTCTTATTCTCTCATCAGGGAGTGAGGATACTATTTTATTGACCCCGCATTTTCCATTTTCTTATTTTCTTTTCTTTTACGGGATGTGAGGATATATGTAGTCATAAAGTTCTAAAAATTTTTACTTGTTTTTTTATTTGCTATTAGCTAGGGCTTATTTTGAAGGGTACTTGTAGCTTATTTGAGAAGTGGCTTATTTATAAGCTTATATTCTTCATCCTTTCTTCGAAAAAGCCTTGATAGCTTTTTAGCTTATTCTAGTTTTTATTTCAAAAGTAGTTTTTTTATAGATTTAATCTAGTTTTATTTTTACAAAAATTAGTTTTCGAAATAACTTATTTTTCTAAAAAGTTTTCATCATATTAGCTTATTTTGTCTTAACTTTTCATGTCTTATTTCTTATTCCATCCTTTTACATCTAAGGCCGGAGCTTAAGGGTCTTATAAGGTTGATAAATAGATATAGTTTTGATCTTTATGGTTTTTATGAAGGTAATTAGTAGATAAAGTTGACAACTTTATTTGCTAATTAGTGAAGTAGAAGCTTTTTAAGTGATAAGCTTATTTGTTTATTAAGTTTGTAAGATTGGGTGGTTTTATAACATTGTGGTTCTTTATTTCGGGTTCTATTTTCTAATCTCTTTTCAATACTTAGAATAGAAATATTTTATCGTTCCATAATATATTTGCGTATTTGATTTTTTCCATGCTTAATGTAGATTTATTTTTGTCGTTAAATGCTATGTTTGTTAAATTGAATTTCGTAATGAGTAGCGAGTAAATTACTTGTATTTGCTAAGTGATTAGTGATTTAGAATTTAAGTGCGGTTTTAAAAAGGTTTAAAAAATTAATAGTCATTAGAATTTTCTAATTTACATACCGTCATTTACTTTTAATGCAATTTAAATACTTGTCATTTATTTTAAAAAAACATTTTACTTTACTTGTCATTTAATTTCTTGAAACTTGTTTTTTTAAGGATTTTAATTCGTTAAACCTAAGCCCGCACTTAAGGAACATTTCACGTTCTCTTAGCAAGCATATTTGTCATTTTATATCTTTTAGATCAAATTTTTGTTTTTAATCTTAAATTAAAATTAGTTTAATTTTTAGTTTAAAAATTGTTTAAAACCAAAACCAATAAACTTTTATGCAATTCAAGCTCGATTTACATACTTGAACGTAGATTTCCATTCACCTTCGGGCCGAGAGAAAAAACGTTACCCACGTGTTAATTATTTTTATTTTTTTTTTCCTAAGCATTAGCAAGGACTTTTGTTCATGTCATAGCCAGAATAAGAAGATATATACTTACTTATGTTATATGTCTTTTACAATTAAACGGACTTAGTGTTTATTAATTTACAATAAACATAAAAACATATTTATCTAAAGTTATTTTTGAAAAGTTTACTTTATGTTTTAAGTCTTTTAACAATTACGGACTTAATGTTTATTTTTTTACAATAAACATAAACATTTTTAAACTAAATTAATTTTGAACACATTCTTGGCTTCAGTTAGTAATTTCAAGTTAATCAAAATTATTCATTTATTTGTGACATTCAAGAGCACATTTAAAAACTTTTTCTTGAAGTAGTTATACAATTATGATTACTTCATTATATGGACATTCCAAAAATAATCATATAAACATTTTACTTGATGTAGTCTGTAATTCATATCTTGACTCTTTGTTTCTTTCCTTACGGTCATAGAGAACTTTTAATCATATAGTTTGGGTCATGTGTTCGTTCCTTGCACAAAATAAGATTTCTCCCACTTGTGCATTTGGCAAAACATCTAATGTAGTTATAAACATAACGACATTCATTTGTTTTATAGACAATATGATAGTGTCACAGTTATTAGCGTTACATAGTTAGATTGATAGAACCCTTTTTGTTTAATATAAAAATAGTGTATGATATCCTTTAAAAACTTGAGTGTCTATAGTTGGAAAAATTATGCTTTTCTTAAGACAACGCGAGAAATAATCTTGGTTAATAACAAGATATTAAACCTTGCAGCTCCCACTGAGTTAGAACAACATTACATTAATGTCTTGTTTAGAAATATATCACGAGGCTCCCTTTGATTTAGTACAACATTGCTAAGTGTTCCATAACAGTGAAAATTATATAGTGATATATATTGTTTTTCTACTCCTATGTGAAATCTAAATTAGTAACATTTTACTTGGCTGTTAATAAAGTTCTTCCGATGCAGATGAGAGTCTAGCCATCTAGTGCTATTGATTAACTTGGAATATGGGGGGGTTGCAATTTCCGCGCTTTAGTGGGTTGTAGATCAATTCTTAGTGTGTGAGGTGCCGTGGGGGCCGGGTCCTTGGGGGTTGGTGGTTGTTGGGTGGGGGCTTTGCTGTTAGCATGTTTTCGCGGTCTGGTTGTGGTGACCATGGGGTGAGCAGTAAGTTCTATATTCAGAGGGAGCGAGAGGTCTATTGCGTTCAAAAGATTCACATGCAAATCTATATGAAAATACAAGTCAAGAAATATATACTTAACTTTAAGCTTTGCTAAGAGTTTGATTAATTACGGACAAATTCCTACGTTCCTATTATTAACTTTTGGAGCAAGAAGATGAATAGGAATGTAGTCTCCTTGTTCTTACACGGGAAAAGGAGTCTTGTGTGACTTCTTGGATAATGAAAAAAAACCATTGTTACGGGTTTTATCGTTGCATTAATACTATTAATAGAATCGCAAAATTTAATTTTAGTATTTTCGATAATATCCTTATAGAAAATTAACTACCCATGTTTATTCACTAAACCCAATTAATTTTCTAAGGGTTAGGATCCATATTTGACATTACCACCACCACTCAGTTGATTGCTAGTGATGGTGTATTCATAAAGGTAATCAACGATTGATAAAAATTCACAATTTTTGTAACAACTAACCATATAGGACTTACTTTATTACAATAATATATAGTAAGCATGTTTCATCCCATCTATTGGCGCGTGTTTAATAGGTCTAACACAACAAACGCTTAAGGTCTGGTCCAATCAAAAACTGTGATGATGTAAAACTCACCCCCGTCTCACGGGAAATGCGTTTTATAATCACTTTGAGATTATGCCAAAATCTACACACGTATATAACGCCAATAGTAAAGTAGCAATCTACAAGTGTTTTTACAAATTGGATGGCAATAACTTAGTTGAAAAAGGGTATTTTATTTGACGTGTACAAATATGTTACAAAAGAAGCATGCATTACTTCTTCATATCTTACGATTTTAATATAAATACTTTATTCTCAAATTAAAGTTTTTATTACAGGTTTCACCTATTATACATCATTCAAATACATAAATAGTGAGACCTTAAAAATTGTCGATTTTCAACGTATCTTTAATTATATAGATTTGCCTTTTTACGCGGGAAAAGATTAAAGAATGATTAAAAATAATTCAAGAAAACCTCTAGGACCATTCGCGACTTCCTACTAGTAATGCAAAGGTAAGGATAACTACAAAGTAGTTAGTGTATTATAGGGTAATGGTGTCTACAAGACCGAAAAGTCTTGATGAGTCTCCAAGAACCCTTATCCTTAGGCAATTTATAGTACTTTTGGCAAATTTACGTCATTGATAAAAATTAAAAACTTTATTTCAACAGAATACTTACAAAACTTAAATTGGCTAGTCTGTCATGAAAGGATTTTACATCGGGATGTAAGACGAATCCACTTTTGACCTTTTGCATTAGTAGTTCATAATAAATTCTTATTTCAATAATCATTATTCATGTTTATGTTGGTTTTTCGAAAAAAACCCTTTTATTTTTCTCACAAGTCATGAACTTAAATATAAAACTATAAACATCAACTAAATAAATTACATTTATTTAAAAAACTCACTTAACAATTAAGGCATGCAAACTTTAAATATGATCCTAATTATCTAATAATTAACAATGGATTTATTCACATTAAGGCTTCTTCATCCAAGGACTCCGACCACATTACATCGAAGTAATCGATTGCGTTAAGCCTTATATAAATAAATACCACATGACATAAATATTTTAAACTATTTTAGGTTTTCCGGATTATTGAATCATGGATCTTACCAATTAAGAAAAATATTTAAAGGTTTTGTGTTTCTAGAAGATCATATTTAAAACCAAATCTTTTTTAAACAAAAATTAACAAGATTAAATTTTTAATATTAATCCATGATAAATTTGTATGATTTTATCATGGATCTTCATTAACAATTAACAAAACTTAAAACAATTAACAATTAATACATCAAGTTTTATATAAAATTGCATACAACCTAGATCTTGTTAATTTTATTTAACATAAGATCAATCTTTTTTAACATAAAAGCCACGGGGGGCATTAATATTTATATGATACCCTTTATTTGTCCAATTTTATTCCTTGTAATTAAAGATTCTACACGATGGCTCGTGATGCCACTGTTGGATTTTTACAACTTTTAACCATTAAAGATCACGAGTACGCAACGAAATTAAAGATCACATGTAGAACACATTAATTAACAAGGATAGAAGATGTATACCTTTTAGCACGAAATGATACACCGCTTAAGGTAACTGATCGAAGTTTTACATACATATAAAATAATATACTTATAGAGAAATTAAGGAAATCCCCAAGTATCCCTTGGACAATTCCACTCACAAAGATATATATATAGAATACGTATAATAAACCGGGCAAGTATGATCACCCGGGTCGTTATCCCCAATGACTAGTGAAATTGAAACCACGTTTAGGTTCGGATCCTGATTTGAATGAAACAAAGATGTTTGATTTGGAAAGATAGAAATTAAAGCCCTAATTTTTCACTTTTTATTTAACTCTTAATTAAACTAATTAAAAATTAAACCTAATTACTAATTAAAACTATTAAACTTAATTAAAACTTAACTAAGGACTAATGGCGCAAATACCTAACAAACTAACGGAGGGACAAATCTGAAAAGCAATTAAAATCGAAAAGTTACACTTTCTACCCTAAGAATCTATCCCGACAACAAACTAAGACCCGATTTAAGGTGAAATTTGAAAAGTGCTTAAAATGAAAAACTCAAAGAAGCCCAATGTTTGTTATAGGAAGCTCGGGGAGGGGAAACCAAGATTTAATAAAGGCTACTTGGGCTGAAACTCACAAATAAGCTCACAAGAGCTTATCTTTAAGCTGTTACGAAGGAGGGTTTATCTCCCTTGGTTTTAGCAAATAAGCTATAAAGGAAAATCAAAACTAGATCAAAATGAAAAAGGAAAAGAAGTCCCTAAAGAGCTTAAGATGTGCTTAATCTAAGTATGCAAAGAAAGAAAATCAAAGCATAAAACTACTTCTTATGCTATGAAATTGAATCTGAAGTAAGCAAACTCAGGAAATAAGCAAAGGTAGTAACACAAAATCCAAGTAGGCTAAAAACCTTAATAAGCTAAACTAGTACTCTAAAATTAAGGACCTTACCCCAAACTACTATTTATTCCATCTAAATAAGCTATAAAATCTAGACTTAAAAGCTGAATTAACAAATTTAGACTTTACTTAAGTTCCTACTGTTTTTGGAATTTTTAGGTTTTTATGACTTTTGACAGCTAAATAAATAGTAAATAAGTAGAAATTTCAAATTAGATTAAAACCGTATATTAAGCTATTATATGTTAAAACTTAAATCTACTGAATTTAATAAGCTAAATTTAAAATTACTTATCTAAATTAAGCTTAAGAAACACACCAGTACTAACTGTGGTTAGTACTGTAGTGTGGAAAATTCAGCAGTACTTTGAGATTACTGCTGATGCAATTTGGATTTTGTAAACGTCATGAGTAATGAAAATAAGCTTAGAAAACTTAACTAAAATCTAATAAAGCTATAACTAAATCTAAACTTAACTTCTACTTAATTTTGAAGAAATAAAGCTAATATTTATAACTAAACAGTTATAACTTGTGAATGGCGAAGCAGTACTAACTTTTTTTGTTAAGTACTGGGTTAGTGTAAAGAGTCAGCATTTACTCACTTAGGTTAGTACTGATAGTGCAATTTTGAGGACTGCACTAAACAAACACCCTTTTACCATCTTGCAGGATTTAGAAAAGCTTTTTAATGAGGAAATTTGATGCACAAATAACTTATACCGATAAAAACTAGCTTTTACAAAAAACTTAATATCAGGATTTTTTTAAACAATGGGAATAAGCCTTAATCTAAACTATTAAACTAATTTTTTTGGATTTTATGAGTTTTTATAACAGAAATTAGTAACTAATGATCTATACTATTGGAAGTAAAAAACAGATGAAAAATCAAATAAATATATGCTCTAGGAAGAGATATTTGAACACTAACAAAGCAAAGAGGATTAAGCAAATAAACAGATCTAAACATTAGCATTGGCCAATAATATCTATTTAAAACTAGAATTTTAGTGAAATGAAAGAGGAAATTACAAACTCCTCTAGCTGTATCAAGAGGACCAATAAAAGGCAGAGCTACAAGTCCTTTAGCTTATTTATAAGATAAGGTTATAAGTCCTTGGGATTCTCTTCCAAAGTTAAGATCCCCTTCCAAAGATTAAATTCAATAAGATCCATATAAGTTTAAACTGTTGTAAGGTTTAGATAAGGTTAAATATCTGAATTCAAACAAGGCTCTATTTCGACTTATAGACTGGAAAGAGCTTAATATTAGTTATTGAGAAACTTATTAAGAGACACTTATGACTTTTAATGGAGAAGCTTAGAAATGAGGATTTAAATACACTAAAAAGCTGAATATTTTCATGTAAATAATGAGACGGATTACATTACTTGAAAAAGAGAAAATTTACAATTAAAACACGAATTTAGCTAGACTAAATGCTAAAAATTAGATAAAAAAACGTTAATAAACTCGCGACGATGCCTCTGTGTGTGAGAGGTTGAGACTATTTATAGTGCCAAGCTTTTTTTGTGGGGGGGGGTTTTTTTTGGGGGGAAGCTTCTAGGCCCTCGGGCTCCCTCAATCTCTGCCATCCAATCCCATCATATTGGGGCTTAATTTTGAGACGTTAGATCAAGATGTGCACACCTGCGGATTGCCAGCGTGGCATTCTTTGATGTGCCATACTTGTGCTAGTTTTGTGATGTGTTTCAGCTCAAAAAATTACCCACATAAATGTGCTTTTCTTTCTTTGTTTAGTGGCCTTTGAGCTTGAGGCTAGGATAAGTATCCCCTTGATTAGTACTAATGTGTACTGCATTTGTGCTTGAGCTTCCTTGAATTGACCAACGCACCTTCTAATTTTGATTTGCCCCTTGTTTTACCATGGGGGAAAAATGGGGGAGAAGATGAATAGTAAAAGGGGTTCTCGCTCCTTTTTCGACAGTTAAAACTGTTGGAGTTTGGGAAGTTAACACATTTGGCCCTCTCTTTCCATTACCTCTTTTTTAAGTTATATAGAACTTTCGAAATTAGCAAGCAAGATTGGTCCCTGGAGATGTTAATAAAAAGGAAATTTGGCAATGGCTTTGGGGCTTTTGGGAGCCTCGGTCTTTGTACTCTTCTGATTCTCGTGTCCGGGCTAGCTCGTTTTTGAATGTTTTCTTGATATTTTTGACTTATCCGAACCTGCACACACAAAACACAAATACAAGCATATTTTTGCCATTTTTGGATTGTTTTGGGTTTAATTGGGTCTTTTTAGGTACAAACGGATATGTGTATTTTACACTTAAATTCCCAAACTAAACGATTGTGTGCCTCACGCATATCACATTGTAACTTATAACCACAATACCTCTAAAATTTTCCCAAACTTAAACCTTTGATTAAAAGTAAGCAATGATTTTGTTTAAAGAGATCACAAGTTATAAAACACCCGACTTCCATCTTTCTAATTGATTTTTCTCTTTTTATGGATTTTTCTTGATAATTAATACTAACTACAAATTTTATGATCATTTGTGTCGACATATGTATTGTTTTCATCAATCTTTGGTAACTTTTAGGTTCATAGAACCAATAAAGCACAATTTTAAGTGTTTAAAAGATAATTCAATCATCTCACGATTTATCCACTTTTCCCATGCTAAGCTTAAAACAAGATCATTGTTAATTAACAGTCATGAACACTAACACACTACTCATTAAATACTAATTGTGTACTTATTTTCCTCCCGCAAATGCTACTTTTGTATCTCAAGATTATATTTATGTCTTATACCCGAAGGTCTTTAAGGACCTTGTTTCGATACTTATTATTTTCTAAGAAATAAAAGAGTAATGGTTTTAAGAACGCAATATTTAACTCCTAGCCCTCTTCAAAAGATCAAATGTTATTCAAGAATTAAGGCCACAAAAAAAAAACTAAAAACGAGCAACCAAAATTTGGCTTTTATTAGGCTACTTAAACAAACAGGCACCTTTCATGTATATACCTAAGGCTCTTTAAGACATGAATGGCCAATCTTATTTGCACCATATACCCTTAGGTCTTTAAAGGCCACAAGTAAGAAATAAGACAAAAAATTAAGCAACATTATTAAACCTTAGTCCTTTAGAAGGCTACAACATCGGCCACGCCTCCGACAAGATGTAGCAAACATATTTCGACTTCGGATTATATAAGTAAAACCGGTGCCTTTTATCTCGAAGCCACATCGATAGCGAGTCGACAAGAGGTTATTCTACTTATTATGACACCGGACCCTACCTTATATGAAAACTCCAACATCGGCCACGCCTCCGACACGATGAAGTAATCTGGCAGAGATACTTATTTATTATTATTTTTGTATTTTTAAGCCAAATTAAGTATTCCTGATGTGTACTCATCCTAATCACAAAGGAGCTTAAGAAAACTTCTATTAACTAATTATTAACCAAAAAACCATACAACTTTATTTATTAAACATTCATATAAAAGTGAAACAAGCTAATGGGAGAAAAAGCCACAATTAATATTTATGAGCTTGAAAGAAAAACCAACTATTCTACGTTTAATGTCATGACTTATAAATAACACTATCATTTCTTGTTCTTTGCAATTTAAAATCTCTAAGAAAGAAATTCGCAAATACTTAGCCTATATAAAATCCAACTCGGCATATTTAAAATCTACTTGAGATTAGCACAAGTCTTCATTTACTAATGATTTCAAGTCTTGCATATTTAAAGTCTACATGAGACTAGCACAAACTATCATCATTAATTGTTAAGGGAGAAAGCTAGAACTCTACACGTACGATCGGGTCAAAAATTACTTCTTATTCTTACCAACGGAAAACCTACATTCGTGTCTTAACACTTATTATTATTATTATTATTATTATTATTATTATTATTATTATTTTTTTTACAAATAAGATCGTAAAAATTTAAAATTTTTGCTATATTTTTTTTGTGTGGGATAACGGGTACGTGAGAACAAAACAATAAGAAAGCAACATCAAATCGATAGATTCCCTCCCCAAACTAAAATGAAACATTGTCCTCAATGTTTAAGGTCGGGTTCTACGAAAATCTAAGCCGTTTATTAATTATGCAGAGATAAACGTGAATCGATAAGATGAAAGGATATCGGATCTCCCCAAACTAATTACAAACAAACGATAGGAAGCTCGAGTGAAACGGGACACAACACCAAACACGAGAGGCTTCAAAAATTGTTGGATTAATCCTGCAAATATGCACAAGTACAAACAACAAACACAAAGAACGGAAAAGTACAAGCCTCCTCACAACACAACACATTATAGAAATGGATAAGCATGGGGTGAACTCCCATGAAGCGGCTTGTTTTTGTTCACCGAGTCGTAAGCTCAACTCGATCCCTGAATTCATTTGTCCTTAGGGAGAGCAATACTTAGAAACTTCCATTGAAAATACCACCGGCTCAAAATAAGAAAATGTGATAATGCCGAGGTCAAAAACAAAATTCTCACTCCTAAAGGATAAAATCAAAGGTGAATCCTTGGGGTAGGTGAAATATGGAAGAAAAGTCCAAATGATAAATGTAAAGGAATTGACATCTTCAACATTTAGTGGTAAAACAATTACTCCTTGGCTAAAATTTTCATCATTTTTTACAGCCGTATCGGGCTTAAAAGGTAAGCAAACGTCTGGTGGTTTCGGTGGAGGACGAAGAAATGACGGTTCTTTGAGAAGTAAGAGAGTCCCAGAGGAAATGTTCTCTCGTAAATTCTTCTCCAATGTTACAAGATTTTTATCATGAATGGTATGATAAACTAGTATACCTGGTTTGAATACTTTGTCC
>BQNB010180853.1:0-12642 GCA_026074375.1 Tanacetum coccineum
CCATAATTTACATACTTTTATAAGACAAATGACGATATCTACCACTTTTTATAAATCTTTACATCGTTGACTTATAAGACGTATCAACGAATAACCAATCCTTCATATAATTCCTTCGGTTTAAGCCTTTTACGAACCGACTATCTTCAAACTTTTCTCCTCTTTTTTTGTTGCGATTTTTATAATTTTTAAAAAAAATACATAACTACGAATCTCGGTGTAATTTCACCACTATCTTCACGATCATAATAACTCCAGATAATTCCTTTGCCATAATTCTTCATTCTTCGAACGTACCAATAATTGTGATGGTAGTAAAAATACATGAGTTTGACTACTTTTTACATTCCCATTTGCAATGTGCAAATTTCTTCCCAACCGTACCAGAGATAGAAAATGACACAAGACACAGGAAATACATACTTTACACTTTAAGCAACTAGCAACTGATAAATGGACTTAATCTAACAGGGTAGGCTAAGGTGTAAAGGTGTAACGAAACAAATAGTTGGTGTTTATCCTAAAGGATTGGCTCTACTGGTTTTTCTAGGGGTATCTTACTCTTAAAATGAGAGTAAACAAAGGGTTTATATGGGGGTTAACTAACCAGTGTAGTTAGTTAATAACATAACATATATAGGCTTTTTGGGTGTAATCCTAGAAATTTACCAATTTAAACAAGTTACTCCATCTAAATCCATAGTACTCATTATTGTGGTCTCGAATAGATATACCAAGCCAAGTTCTAAAGTCTACAACATCACCGACACACTCATATTTTTGTGGGATTTGGGTAAACATTTGGAAACGGATAAGGCTGAATCCTCACAATATCTAATAAGGGTTATGTGTGCAGGTTATGTAACTAGTAATTTCACAAAAGTATGCTTGAATTTTTTTTTAAAATTTGAGCATAATTTAAGCATTTTAATGTGAAAAATAGGACAAGTAACGTTCTAATTCCCATCCCCCCACTTAAATTATACAACGTCCTCGTTGTATAGATAAAACATTAAAAATGGGAAATTAAAAGAATTAGAACGAGAAACTCCCCTGATGTTTTGCTCGGTAGATTCTCCAAGTTGAGTTTATGTGCAAGAATTCTATATTATCGATACTTCACCAACTTTGTTGATTTCTTTTCCAGCGAGGTCCTGTGCAAAATATAGGAAAAACATGCAAAATCCTATCTCGGGTATCCTACGGTTAATAAAATAATAAAATAAACTGTTACAGGAAGTCAACGCCGCATCCAAAACTAGATACCGCTATATAGAAAGACTTGTAAAAGTATCAATACGATTAGTCTGACAATACGCGTATAATGTGCAATGGTATACGCCGTATAGACAGATCTGACGATAAAGCTGTAAATGTAGGAAAATAAAGGACTGATAATGTCCAGACATTCAATACGCCATATGGTATAGAGCGGATATGCTGTATTGATTTCTGGGAAGACAGACTCAATAAAAAACAAAATAAAAACTGTCCGGGTTGTCTCCTGGGAAGCACTTTTCTTTCAGCTAGTCTTTATGTTAGACTTTTTCTTCAGCTTCCTTATTAATAAAAAATAAAAAATAAATAAATTGTACTGGCAGTCAATACACTGTATCTAAAAACCAAGATACGTCGTATAGAAATACTTGTAAAAAGTAGCAATACGAGTCAGTCTACCAAATACGCCGTATCATGTGCATGAATATGCTGTATAGACAGATATGACAATAAAGTTTTAAATGCAGAAAAATAAAGGACTGATAACGTCCAGACATTCAATACCCCATATGGTATAGAGCGGATACGCCGTATTGATGTCTGGGAATACATACTCGATAAAAATAAAAAAAATCCGGGTTGTCTCCCGGGAAGCACTTTTCTTTTCAGCTAGTCTTTAAGTTAGACTTTTTCTTCAGCTTCCTTACGTCGTATCTTCATTGAATTCGACGACCTCTTTATCTTTCGTATCAATATGTCCATCGTAGTACTTCTTTAATCTTTGCCCATTGACCTTGAAGCTAATCCCATTTTTATCAGTGATTTCTATAGTCCCATACGGATACACTATTTTGACCACATTTGGACCGTACCACTTTGATTTAAGCGTACCCGGATGCATCCTCAATCGAGAGTTAAACAACAAGAACTTGTCTCCAACTATAAAGTCTTTATCCCCTCTTAGCCTAGAGTCATGCCATTTTTAGTTCTCTCTTTATAGATTCGGGTGTTCTCGTATGCTCCATCTCTCAATTCTATCAATTCATTAAGTTCCATGAAATGGTTTTTAGCTGCAGCCGCAAGGTCCATATTGCACTGTTTCAGTGCCCAATATGCTTTATGCTCAATCTCCACAGGTAGGTGACAGGCTTTCTCATAAACTAATCTAAAGGTTGTACATCCCGTGGGTGTTTTGTAGGCGGTTCTAAATGCCCACAATGCATCGTTGAGCTTTTCAAACCAATCCTTGAGGTTTTATCCGACTGACCTTTCCAAAATACGTTTAATGGCTCTATTGGTCACTTTAGTTTGTCCATTGGTTTGAGGGTGGTATGTTGTTGATAATTTATGAGTCACTCTATATTTTCTCAAGGCTTTTTCTAATTGGAAGTTACAAAAATGTGTTCCCCGATCACTAATTAAAGCTTTAGGAACTCCAAATCTGGCAAACAACCCCCTTAAAAATTTAATCACAACACGAGCATCATTCGTAGGAAGTGCTTGAGTTTTGACCCATTTTGATACATAATCGACTGCCACTAATATATATTTGTTTCCCCTTGAGTTAGGAAAGGGACCCATAAAGTCTATCCCTCATATGTCAAACACTTCACATACCTGAATATTGTTTTGAGGCATTTTGCTTCTTGATGATATGTTTCCTGATCTTTGACATGTGTCGCATCCCATTACGTAATCTCTAGCATCTTTAAAGATACTAGGCCAAAAGAATCCTAATTCATAGACCTTTCTTCCAGTAATCGAGGCATTGTGATGTCCCCTAGCCGGTCCAGAATGGCAGTGTGCCAAGATTTCAAGGACTTCGCTTCCAGCAACGCATCACCTCATTATATTGTTTGGACATAACATGAATGCGTATGGCTCATCCAAGAAATAGTTCTTTACTTGAAAGAAAAACCTTCTTCTTTTTTTCGGTGTCTATCTTGGAGGTACAATCTTTCCAACAATATAATTAACATAATCAGCATACCATGTCTCATCGTCATTCGGCTTGGCTTTCAACATCATAAGATATTTGTTGGGAAATTCATCGGTGATCTCTTCTTTTGTGAATACCCCCAAATCTGGGTTCTCAAGCCTTGATAAGTGATCTGCGGCTAAGTTTTCTGCCCCTTTTTTGTCTTAAATTTCGTTATCAAACCCTTGAAGAAGCAAAACCCACCTTATAAGCCTAGGTTTGGCATCTTGTTTACTGAACAAATACTTCAAAGCAGAATGGTCAGTGTAGACTACAGTTTTGGATAAGATAAGATAGGGACGAAACTTATCAAAAGAGAAAACAACTTTGATTGGGTAATCTTTGGTGTAGTGAGGTCCTTTACATTGTTCACATCCTACTTGAGCAGCATATACCTTTTCGCTGACCTTCTCGATTTCTCTTACAAGATAATTGAGTTTGGGCTGGATGGCTGCCAACCCTCAAAGTTTCAGTACTTCTTGTATTAGATGTTTCATTGTGCTATTTTTGAGAGTATTCAGCCATTTCTTGGATGGCTACTTTTGCATCGGCAGCAGTCTTAGATGGTATGGCACCTTTTGAATCAAGAATTTGTCGAGTTGGAACTTCCAATCCATTATAAAACAAGATTACCTCCTGCATCTTTGTTAAATAGTGTTGAGGACACTTCTCAAGAGTTCTTTAAATCTCTCCCATGCTTGGTAAAGGGTTTCATCGGGTTCTTGCTAAAAGTTGTTGATCTCCTCCATTTTCTCGTAGTAAAGAGCAGTGTAACATATTTGCTAGAAACTTTTGTCTTTAGATCTTCCAAGTATCAATAAACCAGATGTGCTTTGATTTCTTAGCCAAAGACTCGCGGCTCCAGTTAGGTACATAAGGAAGGCTCGAAGCATCACTTGGTCTTGAGTTATATTAGGGATATGGAATATATCGATGATCTCAAGAACTTTCTCAATGTGTTCATTTGCATCTTCATGATCCGAACCGCTGAAGGCGTTGTCACGTAGTTCTTTAATAAATTGGCCTTTTAGTTTAAAGCTATCTTTGTCATCGATTTTAGGCCTAGCAATTCTCGATCCATAATCAGCTCGGATTTTGCTCATGTATTGTTCCCTGGTTTTTGCCATTATTTCTGTAACTTCTTTCGCTGAATATACTTCTAAATCAGAAAATAGATTGAATTCAGGGGATCTTGATTCGTCAAGACTTAGTGGTCGTGAGAAGCTCCTAGAAGATCGAAATCTCATTCCGATCTTGAAGGGCGTAAATAGTTCCTTTGTTGAACTCATTGTCATGTAGTACCTGAAACAGAGGAACAACAATCAGTAGGATAGGCTCGGGAGGAAAACAATATAGATATACAGAAATTTAATGTGAAAATTAAAGCTTTTGTTACTGTATCAGATGATCGATACGTCATATTAAATAAGTCTGAATAAGACGTATTAGTCTTTTGATCGAATACGTTGTATTGGACAAAAAGTTGGATATGCCATATCCGATGGATACACATATCAGGTTATCGACCAGAACCATGTAATTAGAAAACAATAACCATCTACGAACAACTAAACTAATAAACAATAATCAGAAAATATAACAATGAAATATACAAAATTATAACTAACTAAATTTACACAATCTAAGGTTGACACAAAATTATAGACTAATCTAAATTACACTAATCCTAAGGGTTAGACTAATCTAAGGTTAAAAACCAAAATATCAAATAAAAATCGAGATTAAAGTTTTCACTCCCCGGCAACGGCGCCAAAAACTTGATGTGTCGTTGTGAGGTTGTAATTTATGTTTACAAGTTTTAAATTTATATATTTCTGACTACCAAAAACAAAAACCTTTAATGGCCATGTGTACCCGATCAGATAGGAGTTTCAAGGTAAGTAGGGTGTCGATCACTAAGAGCGAGAAACAATCTTTTAATTTATTATATTTGGTGTTATCTAGACTAAGTTAATTATATTTTATGTTAAACCTATGCTAAATATATGTTAATCCTAATTCTAACAGATAAGGGGGGTTTTATCTTGAGAGACTGGCACACGTTTTGTGGTGACTAAAATCAATTTAAGACATAATAACACCTGCAAGTAAATAAACAGAAGATAAAAGAGCGGTCTAGCCAAATATAAGAAAACTATATTAGCCATGATTAATATGATTAGAACATTGGTTTGTTTATTTAGTGCAATGATTACTTATCTCAAGGCGGCATATCATTCTTAAGACTTAGGCGGTACTTCTTCCTAAGACCTAGATACGTAGAATTCTGTCACAATTAAACGTATCTGCATAAAGCATCCTTATTTGCTGATTATAATCTATCTTAGGGGTTAAAGCAATGGTGATCTTGTTAAACCCTAGCTCATAGAGACTTTACCCACTTACTGCTTAAAGTAATTCATACACTAGTAGTCCACTGGCCAAGTCTTTACCAATTAATTGAGAACCTACTCGTTTGATCCAATGTTTCACCTGCTGGGTTCAATTAAGCCGCAAACCTAAAGGCAAAGATAGGTCATTATTTTTCATGATCCTACTTGTGTCCTAGATATATAATTACTATATGGAGAGCCATCCCGGCATCTAGATTACTTGGTCTGTATCACTAGATCCAGTTGAATGATAGGTCGCATACAAAAGCACGTAAATAAGTATAAACTGATAAACATAAAATGATAAATTAAGCAATCGATATAAACAAAACCAAACATTCAAATCTTCATAATAATGGCTAATACCCAAAGAGTATTAGCCTTCAAACACATATCCAATACAAGATAATAATATTAAGCTAATGAAAACTAACCGAGTTAACGAATACATACCAAAAACTGATGATTACAAGAGTATAGGAAGATTACAAAGGTGTTTCCTATGAAATTAATTGCTATGCTCGACCTCTTCTGGTCTTCTTGTCTTCTAAAAACCAACTTTTATGGTTAAGGTATCGAAAATATAATTTAGCACATTGAAAACCCGTTTTTAGTTTTTCTATTTATAAGGTCTGGAATTTGGTCGATATGACGTATTAACTGAGGTCAATACGGTGTATTGGGGGTTTCTTAGAGTAGGGACCACGTTTGATATCTTCCAGAATATTTTATACTATATTCTATGAAATACAACGTAATTAACTTCTTCTAGATACGGCGTATTGGGAAAAAAAAATTCCCTTTGAAAAATTTTTTCCCCCCCCCATCGGGTCTTTAGTGAAGTGCAAGTACAGATACGCCATATCTTCCTTGATGGATACGGCGTATAGGATGTCAGAATCAGTTTCTTCATATTTCTTCGTTTAAGCTCCAGAATGCGTGCCTTTTAGCTAATCTTCACCAAGTACTCCATAATTACTGCAATTCTTAAATACAAACGATTAAGTAACAATTCTTTGCAATAATTATATAAAATGGGTTATTTACATGGAAAAATGATGGCTATAAAAGTGACTTACTTGATATCATCAGCTGTAGATATGAAGATCAAAGACTTAGCCATTTTTGTAAACTCCCAGCTAGTGGCCAACGATGTTAAGGGTCTCTTCGAAACAAGACAGCTTGTGATCAACCAGTATATAGAAAAGACAAAGGAGGTTCTCCGGAGCTTCTATAGTTATACAATGGAACATGTCTAAATGGATCAGAACAAGAAGGCTGACGCCCTGAGCAAGTTAGCTTTGATGACTTTCGCACATCTTACCAAGGAGGTCCTGATAGAAATACTTGTCGAAGGTTCACTCGTCCAAAAGAGAGGTACAGACATCATAAAGTAAGAAGCAAAAATTATATTGTTGACATCGAGAGTACCTACTATTGGTCTACTTCCAAAGATCCACAAAAGGCTAGAAAGTTGAGAGTCAAGGCACCCTAATACAGGGTCATAGACAAAAACCTGTATCGTACGTCATATTTGTCACCATGGTTGCGATGTGTAGGTCTGATAGAAGCTAAAAGCATCATTCAAGAAGTACATCAAGGCTCCTAGGGCATGCATGCAGAGTCATAAACAGTAGTGTCGAAGATCATGAAGCTAGGGTAGTACTGGCCCTCGATGCACGCAGATGCAAAAGAAAAAATACAGAATGCAAGGCTTGTCCAAATCCATTCATTATACCAAGAATTCCAAAACAAGATATGACGTCAATAACTTCAACATGACCTTTTTCTCAATAGGGAATCGACATCGTAGGGCCTTTATAAATGGCTTCGAGAGGTGCAAGGTTCCTAGTGGTAGCCATAGACTACTATACTAAATGGGTAGAAGCGAAGCCTCTAGTATCTATAACAGGAAAGCATATGGAGAAGTTTGTTTGGGAACACATCGTATGTAGATTCGGAGTCCCACAATTCATTATCTTCGATAATGAAAAGCAATTTGCCAAAGGTATCTTCTTAGTCTTTTGCCAAATACTTGGCATATACCAGTCCTTCACCTCCGCCTACCATCCTCAAGCAAATAGACAAGTAGAGGTCACAAACCGGGACATCATCAAAGGCATGGAGCAAAGACTAGGGAAAAATCATCAAGGCTGGGTAGACGAGCTGCCACAAGTACTATAGGCACACAAGACATCACCAAAGTCCAGCAATGGAGAAAGTCCCTTCAGTTTAACCTAGGGATCAGAAGCCATTGTTCCTACAAAAGTAAATGTAGAAATAGAAAAGGGTAAAGGAATTCAAAGTCAGAAAGAATGACAAAAGGCGTCTGAGAAAATTTAGGGGGGGGGGGGGGGATAACCTTAAGATATAGGGAGAATAACTTCCATTAGAGAAGCTCATTACAAGCAAACGTTGGAAAGGTACTACAACAAATGAGTCCAGCCCTCTAGGTTTAAGCCAGGTACATATGTACTCTGACTTAACTGTGCAAGTAAAGCTAAGTTCCAAGGAAAAATAAGACCAACATAGGAAGGGCCATGCATAGTAAGAAAAGACTACAGAGATGAAGCCTACAAGTTGGAAACACTTTTCGGTTCCCTAGTTGATCGAACATGGAATGGTTCAAACCTTCAATAAATTTTACATGTAAAGGATACATTGTTTTTTAAAAGTCATTGTTTAGACTACCTTTTATCAAGGAGAAATTTACTAAGTGTAGCAAACCAAGTGATCATGTTTAAAGTGATGCAAATCTTCCTACATGATTAATGAAAGTAATGAATTCCCTTCAAATCTCTTGTGTCGTTATTTACAACAAATATTTGATTCACCAAGTACTTAAAAGTTTCAACGTTCAAAAGGATGTTGTAAGGCCACACATGAGCCTTATACTTAATATAACATCCAAGAAATTCATGTTAACTTCCTAAAGGTCTTCGTTCAAAACCTTTTGGGCTAAGAAGGAGTGGGTCGCAACCCTTTGTCATAAGCGAAGGACTGCTTGATAAAACCTTGGTGATTAATTCACATTTTGGAAGGCCACACTTGAGCCTTAGACAATGAAAATAAAGCAATATTAAAAGGTTTCATGACAAAAGGATGTGGATGATTTACCTTAATTCAAATAACATTCCTAAAATAAGGAATCATTAAAAGCTACTCGTTTCCTATATATACAAATCCGTTTTTAGGATTTTAAGTGTGTAACTTTAGAGTAAAAGAAAGGGACGAACCCTAGTTCGTTTAGCAGTTGTTAGGGACGATCTTAGAGCCTTAAAACCCTATTGTACTTCCTTCAATTCATGTTTTAATCAAGTAAGACTATCTTAATCAATCAATATGTCTTGTTGTGTGATTCTTATTTTCTCTTGCTTTATCTTTAACATGCTTGGTTAAACCTTTTATTGTGTTCATTTATAATTGTATGAAACCTAGAATGTAGATCTTAGTGGTGTTGCTTCTTGTGATGAATATGCATGTTAGGTCTTAGAAAACCAACTTTTGTCTGTATCACTGTTGATATGTCTAAGAAAACATAATTATGTAGAAAGGATACCATCGGGTAACAGTCTTCATACTACCTTGCCCTTTTTATAGTTGATCCACTTTTAATATATTTCAAATGCATTTAATATACTATTGGGGGACGGGTAATAGTCTTCATACTACCTTACTTTGTGTTTTGCCTCAACGGAATATTAAATAGACGGCGGGTTCGTGTAATCCGTTCATGACTTAGGAAATAGTTACATAGATCATCACAAGTGTGACAAAGCAACAACACTAGGAGAAGCAATCTAGGGAGTAATACATGATTAAACGAACACAATCTTTTATTATATTGTTATCACCAGTAGCTTAGTTTATATTTAGTTTAATAGCTAAAACCAACCAACATCTCAAACATATGATTTACTGCTTTCATAAAATATAAAAACACAAAAACAATCTTCTCTCAACCCTTAGAATTCTGTTAGACCGTGATCAAGCCTTCCTAACCTATTCCCCTAGAGAACGATAACAACCCCCGAGTCTTGCCTATGCTACTACTACGAAGGTTAGGTAATCTGCCTAGGGAGTTGTAAAACTTCGTATAGAAGTCTAACGGTGACCACATCAAGTTTTTGGCACCGCCGCCTGGGGAATAGTTAGGTTTTGATCATAGTTTAGCTTAGTTCTACTCGCTTGAATCCTTTCAAGTGAGAATTTAATTTTCGCATATTAGCTTTCTTGTAGTCTATCTTTTCTTCGTGTTATTTGTTTCGTAACCCATTCTCGTCAACCACCATGGGAGACGAGAATCCTATCCGTACTCTAGGAGACTACTCCAAACCAAGCCATGAGGGCTATAGGAATACCATTGAGCTCCCTGTAGGGAACAACGTGGTACCACTTCGATCCGACACCATTCGGTTGGTGTAAAACGGATGCTCATTCTACGGACTTTTGTTCGAGGATCTAAATCAACACCTCAGGAATTTCCTTAAACTTGTAGACTCACTTGAACTTGATGGTGACAATAGGGAAAGAACGTGTAACACCCCCATTTTTGACATATAGCAGCGGAAGCTAATCTGGGGTATTATTTCATAGTACAACAGTCATAATCATAGAAAACGACTCGAAAGAGACGTTTTTAAAAGATAAGTTATCATTCATTATTTCATCAGAGTTTTTACAAATAGAGGTCCCAAAATCTACATGAAAACATAAAGTTTGAATGATAACAGTTTAGCCATCTTCAAGTCCGTGCCACTCCATGCCATAAGATGTTCAGTTACCTGAGATAAACATGCTAAAAAGGTCAACACAATGGTTGAGTGAAATTCATAGGTTTATAATAAATAGTGTGAATACAAGTCATCATAAGAGTGGGTTACGTTGTTATACACCCATAAGTGTAATAATTGCAATGAGTACAATTATTATGGAAAACAGTATTAATAGTGTATTATTGCGTCTAAGCTCATGGCACCGAGGCCTTGAGGAAAGGACTTAGGCAATAATATATCAGAATAGCATACAGTTGGAAAAACATTTTATGGTTTAAGCATGTATCCCCCTCACGGGTTTATGAAATATTAAAGAGATTTAAAAGTGAGGCTATGAACTCACAATATCGGTTTTAAGTACTTGTGTATATTAAAAACAATTAAGCATGTATCCCCCTCGCGGGTTTATAAAACATTCAAAAGATTGAAATGCGAGGCTATGAACTCACAATATCGGTTTTAAGTACTTGTGTATATTAAAAACAATTGAGCATGTATCCCCCTCGCGGGTTTATAAAACATTCAAAAGATTGAAATGCGAGGCTATGAACTCACTAATCTTTGAAAAGTATCACATTGTTATAAAATAAACGAGTATGTAAAAGAGTTTATAAACAAGCATGTATCCCCCTCGCTGGTTTATAAAGCATTCAAAAGATTTAAAAGCGAGGCTACGAACTCACAATATTGGTTTTAAGTACTTGTGTATATTAAAAACAATTGAGCATGTATCCCCCTCGCGGGTTTATAAAACATTCAAAAGCTTGAAGTTGCGGGCTATGAACTCACCTTAAACAGTATTGGGAAATCTGACTTGATGGTAAATGTATATCAAGTGAAAGATAACGGCTTCGTCAATGCAAACCTGGGGTGATTGTGGCAAGTCTTAGTGTGATAAGGGTTTTTTTTTAATTTTTGTTTCAAACTTCATAAAGCTTAACGTATTCTTTGATTTATTAAATTATGGAAATATTATATCGCTGTTCGGGCTAATCATAATCTAGAGGCCATGTAGTATCGTTTGAGGAGCCAGGGCACTTTAAATCGTAAACCCAGCAAACTCGTCAAAACGAAAACTCAAATGAAACCCTTCATATGAAATTCCCTAGTAACGTGATACGATAAGATTTTTAAGTTTCTTCGAAATAATGCGTCGATCATTGATTAATAATGATAATTGTGTCGGGTTTTAATAAAATCGAGTTTTATAATACTAATATATATTTTTATAATTTATATAAAAAATATTATATTTATATTTTTAAGTTTGCAAAAATGGCAATATATACCCTTGGTTTATAAACTTTTACAAGTTTAGTCCTTTATATATAAAGTATATATAATTTAAACCTTTAACTTTAGAACTTGACAAAATAGGTCCTTATAGTTATAACATTAGAATAATGACATTTTCAGCCCCTCTAGTTATAAATTTCAGAAAGTTACGATTTAAACCCCTATGCATGAAAACATTTGCAAATCAAGTCCAAAAAGCCATGCAAGCTTATTTTAGGGTTCCAAATGATATTTAAGGTTATAGTTTATTAGAATAAGCTAAAATAAGATGTTTTAACGTAACAAAAGTTTAGAAAAATGATTCGTTAGCTAGAAAATCAAAACGGGTCGTTTTTAGGGTTTTAATAAAAACATATGGGTTTGAGGATTCAAGGCTTTAACAAAAGTTCATATATGATCTTAAGAGTATTATGAACATTCTAATACAGATTATAAGCTTATTGAACAAGATTTTGAGCTTACTTGAGCTAAAATGGGTCGAAATGGGGTTTTCAGGTTCGTACGCCTAGTAACGACTTCAAGGGTTCTTTTCTCTTGATTCTTGGCTTCTATTATGAGCTTAGGGACTTCACTTGATCCTTCTTGGTCTGAGTTAGAACTCCATTTGAGTGTATAATGAAATTTGAGGTGTGATTGAAGAGTGTGTGTGTTTCGGCTATTTATAGGGCTTGGAAAGCCTTAGTGCTCAAGTTTCCTTGGTGTGGTGGCCAAGGGTCAAAGGTATATGACTAATGAAGGCTAGATGGTGATTAGGAAGAGCTAGAACAATAGCTATGCAAGGTGGTGAGATGTGGAGGGCTTTAGAGAAGGTTCGGCTAGTATGGGGTGACATAGAGGTGACCATGCAATACTTGGAGCTTAAGGGTGGTGATAGAGGTGTTTGTAAGCTGCTTGGTGACATGGTGGCGATGTCATAGAGGAGCTAAGGTGCTTGGTTGGGTTGAAAATGGGTCAAAATAAAGTAAAAGGGGTGTCGGGTTAG
>BQNB010180855.1:0-12641 GCA_026074375.1 Tanacetum coccineum
GTTTGTTCATATTGTGAATTGGTTAAACATACAACTCGAATCTAAATACTTTAAAAGCAAACTTTTAAAACATAAAATGAACCTGTAAACTATTCAACCCCACCTTCTAGTTTCCACATGGATCTCTCCCTAGCAACACCCAACCAAACCCATGAGGTAGCAACTCTAAAGCTTACCAACCACCACAAGCTCATAATGAACATGTGAATGCTGTATTAACAAGAAGTGGTAAATCCTATAATCCACCAGAAAACCCAAATGATCAACAGAATAATTCTAAAAACCCTATTAACTTTGATAGCGATGATGAAGATGATGAACCTACACCACAACCAAAAACTCAACCCACAAAACCAGTCAAAGAAACACCGTTACCCAAACAATACAAACCAAAAATTCCGTATCCTCAACGCCTAAGGAAAGAAAAAATGGAGGCCCAATACGGAAAGTTCCTTGACATGATCTGAGCTGTCCGAATCAACGTACCTCTTGTCGACATCTTAGCCGGAATGCCTAACTATGGAAAATTCCTCAAAGAACTCATAAGCAACAAACATAAAATTGAACAAATTTCTGCCGCTTTCCTAAGCGATGAAAGTTCAGCGATGATCCAAAATAAAGTTCCACCAAAACTCGGAGACCCAAGAAGTTTCTTTATTCCATGTAATTTCAACAAAACCTTCTCCTGCAATGCTTTAGCCGATCTTGGTGCTAGAAATAACCTTATGCCATATTCCTTATATGCAAAACTATCTCTCGAAACTCTTAAACCTACTAAAATGAGCGTAAGATTAGCCAACAGATCATTCCAATACCCTGTTAGAATAGCTGAGAATATGCTTGTTGAAGTTGGTAAATTCACCTTTCCTGCTGATTTTGTTATTCTCGAAATGGAAGAAGACAGCAAAGTTCCCCTCATCTTGGGACGACCTTTTCTTCACACTGCTGATGCAGTTATTCGAGTTAAACAGAAACAACTCAATCTTGGAGTTGGGACTGAACAAATGATCTTTAATATCGACTCTGCGATGAAACACTCTTACTCAAACGATGATACATGTTTTAGTATCGATGTTATCGATGAAATCTTAGAAGACGATTTCGACGCTCTTCTAGACGAAGGAAGAAAAATCCTCCATTCCATCGAAGGAACCCTTCTCGAAGAAGAAATCTTTTCCGAATTAGATGAATTCATGGCAATGACTACCGATAAAAATTATGAATCTGAATTAGATACCGAAGAACCACCATTTGAGAAAATCACCATCAACACCGATTATAAAATCAAAACATCTCTCGAAGAACCTCCTACGGATCTTAAACTTAAACCCCTTCCTGATAATTTGGAATATGTATTCATGGAAGAACCATCTTTTCTTCTTGTGATCATATCATCTAAACTCTCTACTCAAAACAAAAGCAAACTTGTATCCATCCTTAAAAAACATAAGGAAGCCTTTGCTTGGAAAACGGCAGACATTCTTGGTATCTGCCCATCATTCTGTAAGCACAAGATACAACTTCTGGATGATAAGAAACCAGTTGTCCAAATAAAAACAAAGAAGGTTAAATCCAAACATGCAAGAAGTTGTTAAAAAGAAATCGTTAAACTCTTGGATACCGGTATTATTTATCCAATTACCGATAGTCCTTGGGTTAGTCCTATTCATTGTGTACTAAAGAAAGGTGGTATTACAGTTGTCACCAACGAAAATGATGAACTTGTCCCAACAAGAACCGTCACAGGTTGGCGAGTATGCATCGATTATCGTAAACTCAATGAAGCAACCGCAAAAGATCATTTTCCTTTGCTGTTTATGGATCAAATGTTAGAAAGACTCACAGGAAATAAATATTTCTGTTTCCTCGATGGTTTTTCTGGAAATTTTCAAATTCCTATCGATCCTATGGATCAAGAAAAAACAACATTCACATGTCCTTTTGGAACATACGCTTATAGGCGAATGCCTTTCGGGCTATGCAATGCCTCAGCTACATTCCAAAGATGCATGTTGGCAATCTTTCACAACATGATCGAAGAATCCGTCAAAGTATTCATGGACGATTTCTTCGTTTTTGGAGACTTTTTTGACAAATGCCTAAAAAAACCTCGATAAAATGCTCCAGCGTTGCAAAGATGCTCATCTTGTCCTTAATTGGGAAAAATGTCACTTCATGGTGAAAGAAGGAATTGTGATTGGACACAAGGTGTCTAGCGCAACTTTAAAAGTGACAAAGCAAAAATCGTGACGTAATCACAAACTTCCACCGCCCTACTAATATCAAAGGTTAGAAAGCATTCTTACCAGCTGGTTTTATACCGACATTTCATTAAAGATTTTTCAAAAATTGCCTGACCTCTAACTAAATTTCTTGAAAAAGATACTCCATTTGAATTCAATGATGAATGTCAAAAAGCCCTACCTAAGAATTTAAAAGAGAAACTCACATGTGCTCCTGTGATCGTAAGCCCAAACTGGAATCTTTCGTTTGAACTTATGTGTGATGCAGTAATTTTTCCGTCAGTTGGAGCTGTCTTAGGTCAAAAGATGGTAACAACTTTCACCCGCATCTACTTCGCACAGCCAACTCTTACTCCTCGGTCACAAAAATACACCATAACCGCAAAGAACTTTTGGCTGTGTTTTTTGCATTCGAAAAATTTAGATCTATCGTATTCTAGCACAAACCTATAGTCACAAATCGATCAATCAGCTCTAAAGCATTTAATCACGAAACAAAGTAGTGCTAAACCACCGACTTAATCTAGGATACAACTCTTACAGAATGTTGACATAGTAAATCAATGATAGAAAAGGTACTAAAAAATGTCGTAGCTGACCACCTTGTCCCAATTGAAAATGAAAGAAATACAGCGCTTACAATGAAGTGATTATAGACATTCATAAAGAAACCCTTATAACATCACACACTATAGATTAACCCCTTGGTTCGCAGATTTTGCAAACTACTTAGTAGCTGTTATTATGACTACCAGACAAAACACAAAATCTTCTCTGACCTCAAACACTACTTCTGGGAGGAACCCTACCTCTTCAAAGTATGTTTTGACGGTATGATCAGACGCTGTGTATCCGGACCAGAAACCCAAACAATTTTAGATCAATGTCACCACACCAACCGGTGGACATTAGTGACCCCCCAAAATAAACCGCAGAAAATGGCCAAGAATCAGGAATTTTACTAGCCGACAATCATACAAAAATGCTCAAACACTAGATCACACTTTGCAAAATCATGCCAAAAGATGGGTAAATATATCCAAACATGATGAGATGCCCTTAAACCAACATTATCAAGTTAATGTGAAATTTCGAGATATGGGTATTGAACTTTATGGGACCATTTCCCAAAATCACGAATTTGAATACATTATTGTCGGTTGAGATTACGTATCTAAAGGGCCGAAGCTCAGCTTACCCACCAATGATCCCCGAGTTGTTGTCACTTCTTACAAGAACCTAAACTGCCATTTCATAATATGCCCGAAAAGCTCTAATCATTGCCGAGGTAACACACTTTTGCAACAAAATACAATGAAAAGAACCATGCAAAGATATGGAGTTAACTACCGTTTCTTCTCTGACACAAATCACCCTACGCACTTAGTGGTCGAAATTGAAAACACGAAAACAGGAGCTCTTAAAAAGAATTCTGAAACGACAGTAAAAGACAAACTTGCTATTTGGTCAAGAAAACTTAAGATGACGCTCTATGGAATTATTGGCACTGCTTACAAAACACCTACCATTACCCACACTCTAACAGAACACATAAATGGAAATAACTTCCAATGCCATTTGAAGAATTGAACACCATGCCATAATGGGCCTTACAGAATTATAATCCAATATCTCATCGCAGCTAGTAGAAAATGACATGTTTCAGATACATGAATAAGATGAACATAGACATTAAATCAAGCCTATGAAAACACTTCGATTATATAAAGCATAACACAAGTCTGGCACGATAGAAAAACTAAGATAGAGAAAAAAATTCAAACACTACATGGAGGAAAAAAAGGATTCTGCCCTTAACACTCACATTATAAATTCACACATTCCAAAAACTCATAAGAGTCTCGTCGGCTAGGACCATAGACGAAGAAAACCTAATCAATATCCTTCTGGAAATTTTGAAACTTAATGGGAAAGATGAAAAGAAGCATTATATGGCCATCGATCAAACTATATCAAAAAAAGAAATAATTAATGACCAAAGGAACATCCACTCAATTCTTACTTCCTAAAAGAATGACTCACCAAGTTCGAGTCTACTCTCTTAAAAAATTAAGCGCTTCTCGAGAGGCAACCCGTGCTTCACTTAAGTGTGGAGGAGTCCCTCCTCCATTCTTCCATTCATATCCTTTATTTATTTTTTAATAAAAAAAACAACAAAAATATTTTCTTTTTGTGTGCTTTTGTGTATTTACTTTAAGCAGTAAATTATAGCGTGAATATTTGGAAAATTACACATAAAGTCTGCACATGGAAAGCTCTCCTCCTCGCAGATATAATGATTCTCTATGCCTCGGGAAGTACCATTTTCCCTTAAATTTTCCCTATTTTATCTCTATTATCAATTATCACATTGAGGGCAATGTTCAACTTAAGTGTAGAGGGGAGCCAAATAGGAAAAATTAATCATATCCCTCCATATTTGCCCTGCCAAAATTTTTACCAACTGGTACTTTTAACAAAAATCTATATATGCTTTTAAAATAAAAAATGCTCTTAGTAAGGCAAATCCAACCGGATTGACACTATAGCTAGCACAACCCAGTCCACTAAATTATGAGAATTATAAGCCTTTAGAATATTCGGGTACCCACCTTTGGTACCCAAGATAGTTGATTCCTTTAGCTTGTTCGAGTTAAGGAATGAGCAATCATATGTATCTATTCCATCGTTATGGATGTGTATATGTGGTTTTGTCGCCTTTTCTGGAGCAATGGTATTGGTTGATAATTATATTTGAGTGAGCCGATAATTTAGAAGCTCTAGAACTTGTGCTTGATCATCATTTACTAGACCGAAGCCTACCACATGTTATGAATCCCGCATGTTTCTGTTCTTGCAAGCACTCCCTTTAGTGCTTAGTTGCTGAAATACCTAAGTAAAAAGTCAATGTTGAAAAATGAAGTTTTGTGCCAAGCCTTAGTTATTATTATGGTAAAAAAAATAAAAAATTATATATGTAATATATATAGTAGTTCAAAGAAATAAAGGCTTAAGTCTCGGCACATGAAGATTAGTATATGCTCCCGCATCAGTATCAAGTTCCGCCCTTCGGTCAGGTTTATGTGTCAAGTACAAGCCTATGGTAGCTGTCTAGATTATGTTTGTGCAAATTGAGTGTTTTTACAAAAATATATATAAAGCCCCAATCTTAGAGAACTGAGTGAATTTTAAATCAAACACAGTCCCTATGTGAGGTGCATTGTTATATGTTAATGCCGGAAAAGTTATCTAAACCTGCAAACACTTGTAAAATCCAAATTTTCTCCACATCACGATAAATGATTTTATTTTCTCGCTTTGATTGCTTGAGGGCAAGCAACAGCTAAGTGTGGAGGGATTTGATAATGCCCAAATTATACATGTTTTTGGTGGCGTTATTTGTTTATATTAAATTATTTCTCGTGAACTTTCGATACTTAATAGCATGAAATATGTGCAGGTTAGCTTGAAGATATCCCAAGCTCAAACACAACAAAGATCGAGTAATTACACTTTGGGAAGACAATATACAAGAAGAGATAATGAATCAAGCCTAAAAAGTGCAAATGTGCGCCGCACTTACCAATTGTGCGCCGCACTTATCCTCAAAGTCATAGCAATAAAGACTTAGTTAAAATTCAGCATTAACTCCATAAGTACGCCGCACAAAGTATTTTGTGCGCCGCACTTCTCATCTGACGTGAAGAATAAATGAAGACATAAATGCTACTGCATTAATACCCCAAGTACGCCGCACAAATTCCTTTGTGCGCCGCACTTCTCCAATAAACATTTAATTCCCTCATATTTAATCACCAAGTACGCCGCATAAATTCCTTTGTGCGTCGCACTTTCACCCCTCACTCAGCCTATAAATAGAGGACAAATTTTACACATTTCAAATCATCTCATACTTACAAACAACTAAGTATTCATCCTTCAATCATCCTTCTATCCATTACCTAAGCATTCTCCAAGCATAAACACCATATCCCTTGAAGAATCAAGATCAAATCACCAAGAACGACGAAGAACATCATACTAGTTTGGTAAAAGAATGAAGTCTGTTATCAAATCAAGTTATGTTATGAACTCCTCAGCCATGAGAGGCTAAATCTCTCATGACTTCTCGGTGATGTTATGATAATAAATAAGTGTTTGGTATGATCGTGATCTCTTTAATCTCAAGCTTATGTTGCAATCCTATTATATCATTTCTTATCGGTTTTGCTTATCAAACTTAGATTATATAATTATATCGGTATAGGTCGAAAACCTGTTATGATCTATGTGGCTTATATTTAGAAACTAAATTATTTGAGTCACACATTTGGTCTAGTTAACTAAATATAAGTCTTGAGTTAATCAAGTTAATTTGTGAAAACATTTTTTGACGAGAAATCCTTTTTATAAGTTATAGGTTCCATCTCTTAGGTCTTAATCATTTCCAACACTTATGAATTATTTTCAACTATCCGAGTAGTCATCTTTATTATCACTGGTAAAAAGTTATTTACAAAATTGTTAAAGTCTATTCTCTTCTGATTATTTGAATACTACTCAAATCCCTGGGGACGACCTGGTCTTACCTAAAAATATTATACTACATATGTGGGTTATACTTTTACCTATGTGTTTCCCTATAACAAAATTGGTATTTTTAGTCATTATAAATTTAAAGCTTTTAAAACACATCAGAACACCAAAGAAGGAATCATTATTTAGATGTGCAACTTCAATATCATGAAAATGTTATTCAACACCGGAAGGAATAACTAGGGATTATGTTTCTTGAGGAGTTTGTGAAGTACTTGGAGATGGTGCATCTTGATCAATGGTAGTTGAGGAAGGTGTATCGGTTGAATTAGCAGGTTCTGAAGCAACAACCGTAAGAACTAGAAAAGCAACACTAGGTGGAGGATTAAAGTATTTATCAAACATCGATTGAAACAAAATATCCCAGTCCTTTTTAGTTGGTGGTACATACGGTGTTGGAAAAGGAGGATTTGGCACGAGTCCTGAACTGAGTGTTCAATGAGTCAAAAGTTAAGGCCCGGTCCTGAACTGAATTATTCAGAAGCCATAGCTGTCAACTCATCAAAATCCACATGAATAGTTTTAGTGATTAGACGGGTCCTCTTGTTATAGATTCGGAAAGCCTTCTTTGCAGGAGCATAACCGACGAAGATTCCAATATCTGCTTTAGGCTTCAACTTGCCAAGATCTTCACTATCATTGTTGGGATAACATAGAGCACCAAATACATAAAGATAAGATAATTCGGGTTTCATGTTATGGAGAAGTTCATACGGTGTTTTGTTGTGACGTTTACGGATTAATGATCGGTTTTGTGTAAAACAAGCTGTCGCAATTGCCTCTGCCCTAAGAAATAGCGGAGCCTTAGAAAATATCAACATGGTGAGTGAAACTTCCACTAAAGTTCTGTTCTGTCTTTCGACAATGCCGTTTTGTTGTAGAGTGTATGCAACTGATGTTTGGTGTGAGATCCTGACATCTTCATAGTAAGCTCTCAAGGTCTGATTGACAAACTCTGTCCCAAAGGGCTAATATCATCAAAAATATTTTATCATCGTCTTCTCAGCCGAAATTAACCTAAGAAGTTCTTTTCCTAAAGGCCACAGCTGGTGGCGCTTTTTCTTACAAAACACCAAAATAAAGTTTATCAGGCTTCTCAAGATAAGTCTTGCTCAAGCTCAATTGGGCTAAAATCAAAAAAAACCAATTCATTCTTAAGAAAATTGATGCTTACGCCGATGAACGGTTTACAGTAATACTCATACTGGGAACAAATTATGCCCCGAATGGATGCCATGAACATAAACATGGATGCTCTCGAGTAAAAGAACTTAATCTCGTGCTAACAACAAACAACACCGACCTTGACGATGATGGACATGCCTATGTTCATGAGAAGATGCTAAATTCATGCAAACTTTCCATAAGACTCGGTTTTACAAATGGATTTACGCGACAGAGGACTCGAATCGCACAATAATTTGGCGCGATTCAAGCGGGACGGGATTGATTACAATTCGAGGATAACTAACCGATCCTCATTACAAATGTAAACCTACGATCTTCAAAAAAACAATTCATAAGAGATTTCATGACATTCTCAACAATCAAACCAACGTTTTGTAAAAGAAACAATCAAGGACCTCAAAAACTCAACTCGATATCGTAGCTAAAAGTCATCAAGCTTCAATCCAAAACCTCAAAACTAAGTTTGACAGACTCGCTGACAAGCAATCTGGACGACCTTATGGATTTCTTCTCAAGCAAACATCAAACCCAAACCACAAGGTGGAATTTTTAAAGCTTACCCAACCACTGCAAGCTCGTATGAGGCATGTGAATGTCTGTGTTCACAAGAGTGGTTTAATCCTATAATCCACCAGATAACCCGAATGATCAACAGAATAATTCCGAAAACCCTACTAACATCTTCGATAGCGTGCTGAAGACGATGAAACCTTCACCCCCCCCAAATCCAAAAACTCAACCTACAAAACCAGTCAAAGAAACACCGTTACCAAAACCATACAAACCAAAGATCCCATATCCTCAACGCCTTAGAAAAGAAAAAATGGAGGCCCAATACGGAAAATTCCTCGACATGATCTGAGCCGTTCGAATCAACGTACCTCTTGTCGACGTTTTAGCCAGAATTCCTAACTATGGAAAATTCCTCAAAGAACTCATAAGCAACAAACATAAAATCAAACAAATTTATGCCGCTTTTTTAAGCGATGAAAGTTCAGCGATGATCCAAAATAAAGTTCCACCAAAACTCGGAGACCCGGAAGTTTCCTTATTCCATGTAATTTCAACAAAACTTTCTCTTGCAATGCTTTGGCCGATCTTGGTGCTAGCATTAACCTTATGCCATATTCTTTATATGCAAAACTATCTCTCGAAACTCTTAAACCCACTAAAATGAGCGTAAGGTATAAGTTACCTGGGAGCAAGCGCGCACGGATATCGGATAAAACAAGGAAAGACTCTATATTTTGAAAAACATGGTCATAGTCTAGGTTTTGAAAACGACCTAGTTCTCTATGACTTCAGCTCTGATACCATCTGTAACACCCCCAAAAATCAGGACAACGCAGCGGAATGGTAACATTGGGGTGCTACTTCAGGGCACAAAACACAAGTCACGGAAAACGACCTTAAAATGGACGTTTTAAATAAAGTCATATTCTATTTAATAAAAGATCAGAGTTGCAACAGGTTTCATTTATAATGTATTAGAAAACATTGTCAAAACGTTTGTCAAATAGTACTCAAGTTATTAAGCCTTCAAAAAAATATATATCCGCGCGACTCGAATGCTCCCAAAGCTCCACTAGCAAAATAGTAACCTGAAAATACATGCTAAAACGTCAACAATAATGTTGGTGAATTCATAGGTTTAAGTAAAAAGCAGTATTGAAATAATTTAAGAAATATTTCAGAAGAAAAGTAGCGTTACAACATTTAAAAGTGTTATTTCCGAAATCCATCCAAAATCCAAGTAGTGATTCATCAAATCAAGAAGTATTTAAAAGTGGACCACAAGATCGAAGTAATGGTGGACTAAGTACATATTCCGAAGTCCAAAACAAGTAATGTAGACAAGAGAAACACATTCATCAAGTCTAAGTATTTATTATTGCACTAAGCTCATGACACCGAAGCCTTAACTAGATTTTTGCCCCAATCAGAATATAGGATGCTTGCCAACACCCTAACATCTCTCAATGTTAAATGCACCCGATCAAACTAGTGACCCAAGTAAGGGTGGGGGTTGTTAGTCCCGATAGATCTATCCATAACACCAGCGCTCACTATAATAGCAATTAACGGTTCATGATAATAGGGACTTCACGGCAATAAGGTAACTTAGGCATTAATAATCAGGCAGTAATCTGGATAGCATACACTTTGAAAAACACTTGTGTCCAATAGTAAAACAAGCAATGTAATTCACCCCGTAGATTTTGTAAAACAGTTGTAGAAAAAGGGGGCTATGAACTCACAAAGTATTGAAAGGTAATTGTACTGTAGTAAAATATACGAGTTTGTAAAAGAGCATGTATTCCCCTCGCGGGTTTATAAAACATTAAAAAGATTGAAATGCGAGACTATGAACTCACAAAGTATTGAAAGGTAATTGTACTGTAGTAAAATATATAAGCTTGTAAAAGAGCATGTATTCCCCTCGCGGGTTTATAAAACATTAAAAAGATTGAAATGCGAGACTATGAACTCACAAAGTATTGAAAGGTAATTGTATTGTAGTAAAATATACAAGTTTGTAAACGAGCATGTATTCTCCCCCAAAACAGTTTAAAACAAGTAAAATAGGGGCTATGAAACTCACAAAGTATTGAAAGGTAATTGTATTGTAGTAAAATATACAAGTTTGTAAACGAGCATGTATTCTCCCCCAAAACAGTTTAAAACAAGTAAAATAGGGGCTATGAAACTCACAAAGTATTGAAAGGTAATTGTACTGTAGTAAAATATATGAGTTTGTAAAAGAGCATGTATTCCCCTCGCGGGTTTATAAAACATTGAAAAGATTGAAATGCGAGACTATGAACTCACAAAGTATTGAAAGGTAATTGTACTGTAGTAAAATATATGAGTTTGTAAAAGAGCATGTATTCCCCTCGCGGGTTTATAAAACATTGAAAAGATTGAAATGCGAGACTATGAACTCACAAAGTATTGAAAGGTAATTATAAATAGTTTTATAAAAGTAAATAATTTAATGATAACTTGAAATCGTCGTATCTTTTTCGTTATAAATCGGTTTTTCAAGTTTCTTATCATTTTGGAATCGTCATGAGGCGTACTATCTTTTTAAAACACGGTAGGGCTGTTACCAAGGTCGAACCAAAACATCCCCTTTATAATACTTATACATATCCATTTTTATAACTTGTTTTATATACTTTTTAACTTAATAATTTACCACAAGTTTTCCAAGACTTATTATATACTTGTCTTACATATAATAGAGTCCAAGATCCATATTGTGTCCATGAGTTCCAAAGTATCAAGTCCTTAACAAGGCTTAAAAACCTTAAACTTTCTTAAGTAACTTTAAATTACAAGTTTATACATATACATGTTTACACTTAACCAACATGTTACAATACTTATATATCCATTATTTCATGATATTATCAACCTCATAACATATGTAAAAATGTTCAAAACCATAACCACAAGTAGAAATATGTTTTACATGTTTAAAAGTATCATAAATGGTGATATTGCTAAATAAAACATATAAACACATAAAATGATAACTGTAAAGACATAAAAGGTTTTAGATAGCCTTATGGTGATGTAATATGATAACCAACACAATCTAAACCCTTGTTTAGATTGTAAACCAAAGCTTGCAAGATCTTGAAACCCTAAACCCTAATCTTCTATTTTTCTTGTTTAACACTTGTAAAGGTTTAACCAAACCTTCAAATCTTCTTAGGACATCTTAGATATATAGTAGGAATGTGTGTAAATGTGATAAGTAAAATTTGGTGTTGTGTTAGGGCTTGCCGTGGCCAAGGAGGAGGAGGGAGGAAGGTTTTTTTTTTTGTGTTTTACACCTTGAGAGTGAGAAGTGTGTGTGTATTTCACTAGCAAAGTCCTTAAATACCCTAATGACTAGTCAAAGACAAGATGAGGGTTTCATAGAGGTCTTTGGTCTTTGTCTTAAAAAGAAAGAATCATCCCATGGAATTAAGGAACATGTTTTTCCAAGTTTGAAATATCTTTGGTCTTCACTATCTATAATCAGATGTATATATGTATATGTAAGATATTATGTTGACTTTTTGGGTCTTGGGTTTAAAAGTGGGTATTTGTTGAAACGTAAACGTTTTACGTAACCAATAAAAATAAAATATAAAAGGTTTATTATTACTTCGTAAAATAATATATTGCTTTCCTTGACGAAAAACTTTTTTTTTTTTTTTTTTTTAATTCGTTTGGTGTCCGTTTACGTTAATTGTTGATTTTTAGTTTACGCGATTTAACTTTAACTATTAAAATTAAAAGTAAACGCATACGAGCAAAAAGAATTAATTAGTAAAATAGATGACGTCATAAATGACCTGAAAATATGGAATGTTACAGTCTCCTCCGGTTAGAAGAGCCTTGTCCTCAAGGCTCAGGTTGCAACACCTGAGGAAGGGACGGGTTCAGAGAAAAGATTCGGATATTTCTTCCAGAATTGGTCTTCGCGTTCCCAAGTATACTCAGCTCCTTGCCGAGAGTTCCAACGAACTTTGACTAATGGAATTCTTCTTTGCTTTAGCTTTTTTACATCCCGTTCTACAATCTCAAAAGGTTCTTCGACAAAACGCATATTTTCATCAA
>BQNB010180857.1:0-12641 GCA_026074375.1 Tanacetum coccineum
AGTGAGGACCGATGCTCTGCAATATTTTTCCTGATCCGCTCAACTTTGTCATGAGAGACACTCAAAGCAAATGAAAGAGAAGTTGAACCAAGGACCGCTTGATCTTCCGACCGGTGAATGGGAACCATAAGTTGGTCCCCCAGGAGCATCAGCAAGCGGGCTTTCCAAGCGAAGTAGGTTCATAATAGTTTCAACACTTGCATCTTTATGAGATTTTAGTTCGGAAATTAAGGCAAAGTCCACTGAACGGAGCTCTTGCAAAGCGGCATTATAATCCTCTTCCGCAGAAGGATTATAAGCGACAAGGTCTTCCAAACTTCTACCATGCGCCCCATGCTCAATACCAGCCGCAAGGCCATTTTGCATCCCTTTCTCAATAGCTCGATTGATGGCCGCTCCTAAAGCCGAAAGATACTCAGAAGAATTCAAACACTTAGTAAGAAAAGGCTTGAGACCATGAGTCAAAAGCCATCTCCGGCCGGCAATAGTCATGAGCAAGTGAGGGTAGAATTTCTCTTCAAAATGAAAAGTCATCTCTGACAGATCAACCTCCAACTTGGCCAACTTATCACCAACCATACGCATCTAGACATCTTGAAACTCCTCAAACTATTCCTTCAGACGCTCATATGTTGGAATTTGGTCGCGGAGACTGGAGCATGTAACTTCCAAAGCATGCACCTGCAAGTAGCCAAGAATATAAAAAACAAAATAAAATAGGAAAAATGTACAAGATACATAAGTTCTAATGAGTATACCTGGTCAGCAAGCTTATCATTCTGTAATTTAACAGCCGTGACCATAGCATCCGAATCAGCAGCCTCCTGCTCCCTGACTTTCACCGTAGCGGAAAGATCTAATACTCTCACATCCAACACACTTTTCTCCTTCTCAATAATAGTATTGCGCTCCTTCAAAGACTCCCCCTCGTCACGGAGAGATTTCTCAACAACTTCAAATTTAGAGGCTTTAGTACGGAGACGGATGGCCTCCGCGGCTTCCGCTTCTTTCACAAGCAACTGTGCTTTCAGACTGTCAAACCCTTAACCCTCAACAATATATCCTTCTCCTCAACAACAGCTCTTAATTTCCTTTTCTCTTAGATGTTATATTCAGCACGCATCCTCAGTTCAGCACTCAAAGAAACTTGGCGGGCGGCTCCAACATTGAATTCGGTAAAAAGCTGATCATGCTCCATTCCACGAATAGATGCAAAAAACTTTAGAGGGGCAAATTCGTCCAACATTTCATGACAAACGCGGTCGTCATCGAGACGAGACCTGTTAGTAACGCTCCACTGTGGAACATAAACCTTTTGGAGATCAAAATCGGGCTCAACAACGGTGCGGATACCACCAATGAGAAAATCACTACCAGAAACATCTAAGAAACCACCTAGAGTAGGGTTAGTCCCGCCAGCTGAGGATGAACCAGCACCAAACAAAGAAGGTTTAACAGGTGTTTCCTTAGTAGTTGCAGCAGCGTCAACCGTTGCAGTCACGACAATCGCAATAATTAGAGTAGAAGACCTGACAATAGAGTCAACTTCAGCTTCCGCAATATTAGCACCAGAATGATGGGAAGAATCTAAAGAGATAATGAACCTTTGCGGAGCACTAATGGTTCGAAGGTTAGGACCAGTCACCGAGTCAGCAGGATTTTCGTTTTCACGCTCCGGTGTAGCAGACACGGAGGAGGTAACAAAGGGTAAGGTCGGAATAGGCTCACCCCTAACCTCAGCATATAATACGGCCCCAGCAAGAAACCTTTGAACCGCGGACTTAAGCTTGCCAACTACGAAAGGCCCATTCGGATCTCCATAATCCTCTCTTAATTTCTTAGGAGGATGAGAAGGTCCGCTAGCATCAACATCAACAGTCTTCCTTTTCTTTCGACGCATTGGTTGTAACGGAGCCACATCCTCAACAATGGTGTCAGCGGCCGCAATAACTGGCTGAATATCAACACCTTGCCCACCACTAGCAGAGTCACCCTGCTCCACCTACTCACCACCACCCCCCTCGCCAAAAAGTTTGTCAACACTAGCTTCCAATTCACCAGAGGTACGAGCGGGTGCAACCGGTAAGAGCAGAACAACACGCCCTACGGTGGTCTCCAAAAGCCGAGGTTCACCATCCGCACACTGTCTCTCACCAACCCTCACCTTCATAGGGTCATCGGTCCGAATGAAAGAGAGCAGATCCATTTCTGCACCAAAAACATTTGACGGTCAGCAAAACATAGTCAGCAAAGGTAAAGAATAGGACAATCATAATAACAAACACCCACCCTCATCACCATCACGAAGGAACTCAGGGTAAGTGTCCCCATCCAAGGTATAATAGCGGCTGATTCCCACTAAACAAAGAAATGGTTCCGGATAATTATGAAATAGAGCAGGATATGCAACAATGATAGCGTAATGTTTCGCATTAAATTTGGAAGATTTAGGGAAAGGGTCTTTCGGCACGCCTTTGCTGGTACTCCATGGAAAGGAGGCAGGACAAGCAAAAGAATCAACCCAAAAGAAACGATCATTCCAGTTCTTTAAGGAGTCTAAGGGTTTGGTGTAACAAACGACGTCATTCCCCGGACATTTACTGAATGACATCCACCCCTTGTTTTTAGAATTCACGTAAAAACAACGGAACAACCCAACCGTTGGCTCGAAGCCATGAACACGGCAAAGAACCTCAAAATGAGATACTTTGGCCGCGCCAATAATAAATAAGTTGGGATATATGAATATGATAATATCTGAGCACGTTAACAAGAAAGGTGGAAAGTGGTAATCAAAAATTGGCATACTCAAAGAATCTAGTATATACACCTATCTTGCCGGTAGGCATTTCATGAATCGTTTGATTAGGGTTAGGTAACTGTGGATGAACTTCATCAGGAATATGGTATGTTTCACAAAAAATTTGTAGAGCCCTTTGAGTAAGAGCAGATTTTATATCCGTAATACTGCCCATAATAAAAAGAAAGCAAAGATTCGGGCCTAACCTGAAAGCCCAAAAGTTCTTCGAAGTAGGGCACAAAAGATGCAGATTGAAAAAGCTTCAAGATTTTTTAACAATGGCGATTTTAGTTGGAGAAGATGAAAAAAGAAACAGTGAAAGCTACACCGAGTATTTATACTCTCGGTGTAGTAAATTCAAGGTCCTTCTAGATGTACCCACGTGGCCACGATCCCTGAACCAACGCTCAAGATTGAAAGTAAAAGATAGTGATGACAGAAGGGCAACTGACTACAAGTCAAATCAAGAAGAAAACGAAAGGACAGGGTGCATACACGTCATATTAACCCTACCTAACCAGGTAAAGAAAGGTCGCAGAGTAAATTAAAAGGTCACGGAAGCAAAGACAGATTGAGTCTAGCAATACTAACCGCACGCATCACAAAGCCGCATGCAATAAGCATACTAGACTGGGGGGACTTGATGACGTATAGGAAGTCTAACATGACTTTGGGCCAAGTCCAAACTATTAAGATAAGGCTTTGGCCCAATTAAATAAGAAATAAGCATAACGGACCAAAACTAAGCCCAAGTATTGCACTGGCTGCGGTCTGGAGGTATTAAGACAGACGCGGACTATCCTTAGGCCGCTTCCGTAAGGCTACTCAGCGGACTAACTAACGTCCGCGAAAGTTAGTTCGCTGCAGCAATCACGATTATTACGGATCCTTGCCCGACAAGGGTCCCACTCTGGCCACTAACAGATTATGCGTGAAATACTGGGAAACCCTAGTACTACTCACCTATAAATAGGAGTTATCATACATTCCAAAAAGGTACACATTACTCTCTCACTCTGACATACATACCTCTGACAACATGATCTCTTACTCTCACGCTGGAGTCTAATCGTGGGGTCCGTCCCCACGGTAAGACTAACGGTTTACTTTTATTTGCGCAGGAAACTATCCAAATCACTTGATTTAGTACAAGATCCAACCTATTTACAGCTTGCTGGCCCGGCCTAACAAGCGGTCCAGGTTCAATTCAAATCTATAACACAAATTGTACTAACAATGAGGACATAAGGATTGTATAATCAATTTCCAAAACAGTAGAGTGACATGAAGTTTAATAAAAACATGTTATATTTGTTGTTGTTGTCCGTTCTTTGTTTTGTACATCTAATAGTAAAAAGAAAATCGAGCCACACTTAAAGGTAACGTGTAGGTTCAATACATTTTTAAATGGCTTTACCATATATAAAGCTTGAAGTAATAGCCACCTTGGTAGCTATGATTGAGTTTAACAGGGTTTTCCCATTCTCATTGAACTGTGTCTTCTTAATTTTTTTATTGCTTTTATCCCTTCTTTATTATTTTTTGTGGGCATAAAAGGTTTTGATGCCTTCTCTTGGAACGAAACTTGAAAATTCTAAATATTTTAGAAATTATACGCATAGTAAGTAATAATATATTGTCATTGTGCAAAAACCTTACATAAGATCACAATTAAGGAAGAAAATAGAGAACGGTTTAGCAAATGTGTTTTGACTTCATTAGCTATAATCTAATTCATTTTGGTCTAGAGTGACTTTCAAGTCATTTTGACATTAGTTTTATGAATAATAGTGTTGGGTTTTATGACCTAATTAATCATTAATTAACACGAGTACGCAACGGAATTAAAGAACACATGTAGAACACATTAATTAACAAGGATAGAAGATGATTACCTTTTAGCACGAAAGGATACACCGTTTAAAGGTAACCGTTAACTCCGTCTTCTATATACGCGTATGTATAATAACCGCACGCAAAACCTCCAAGATCTAAAGTAAGATCTCTCTAAGCTTTCACACACAATACGTTCTTAGCAAGCAATGAAGTATGCTAGTACTAGTAGTGTTTTAGCAAACGAACACCATGACACTTGAATCAAATCAACACGTGAGCAAAACCACCTTGTGGTGATACACGATCGAACAAACACACCCTTAAGGGTTGTTTGTTTTTGACCGATCGCTAGAAGGGAGAAAACCAAACCCTTAGGGGTGTTGGTTTCAGTCGAACACAAGGAGGGAGAGAGGGGAGAGGTTTTAGGGATTTTTCACAAAACACATATATCTAATAATGAACCTCAAGTCCTCCTTATATAGCCTACACAATCTTGGAGAACAAGCAAGCAAGCCCAAACCCCTTTGGGTTGTGGGTTTCGGCCGACCAAAGGAGAAAGGGGGGAAACCCTCACTTTCCTTTTTCCCGTTTTGCATATTAGTCCTTAATGTTTAACATTTAAACATGTAACTAATATATTTATTTATCGTTTACTAAAAACACTAATTAAACATTGTTTACGTATTAATGTGTGTGTCCCCTTATGCTCCAATAAATAATTCGGACATATATTATTTACGATGAACATATTCCAACAACTCCCACTTGGACATGTAAATAATACAATAAGATTGGTAAGCATCTAGCAACACGCCAATGCTCCCGAAATATTCGAGTATGGTTTCACAGGGCATGAACAAATGATTTATGAATTTACAATCCCTTTGTTTCCGATACCGTTGTTAAATTGGATATGGATCAATGTCATTCCATATTTAACGTTTCTATTTCTCGTATATATGATTAATCAAGATTACCAAAAATCATTGAGACATATCTACCTGAGTTTTTGGGTGCGGCCATACATACATCTGATTAACCCTACGAGGGGCCTAGTGGTATCTTCTTCAATAATTTGAAGGAACAAATTCTATATTGACTACAAGTGTCTAGTCATCATGTGGCATAAACCATTCTGACATAGCCCTTATTAGTTACCTTATTCAGGACAACTTAAACTATATCAAGAAGGAATATCCACATATGCCAAACCTACTTACGTATCAGGTCTAAGGATTTTGTAAACAAAATCACGTACAAGATTCACTTAATAACGCCGATCCATAAAGTGATATTCTTGTGGCGGGGAAATCCAATATTCATTTTATGAATATCATGTGAGTTTGGTGTACTCGTCCTTAATATCTCCAATATCACCAATCACTCCGAATTGTTTTAGTTTAACAATATTCTCATATTGTTAATCGACAACGGATTAATTTAGAACAATAACATTTATTATTCATGGATTTAAACATGCAAATATAAGACACAATTTATAATATAAAATAACAAAAATACCAACGTATTATTATCATAAAATAAAATTGTTTTAACATCCCTTAGCTAAATACTACATACCGATCTACATGAAACTACTAGCAGGACGAAGCCCCATGCTCCTAGCAAGTTGAGTAAGCTTCCTGTTTGATAAAGCCTTTGTAAAAGGATCAGCTAGATTGTTATCTGTGTGAACTTTAAGAAGGTTACTTCTATGGTCACTACAAAAAAAAGGGCTTTTTGGGATGAACTTTTTTGGAACGGTCAAAAAAGAGTGCCAAATACGCGTATTTGGCACTGTTTGGAGAACCGTACCCAAAAAATATGTATTTGGGACGGTTGTTAGAAAACCGATCCAAATACGTATGCATTTGGAACATTTTGTAATATTGGTGCCAAGTTCATGTGTATTTGGAACTGTTTCAATTATCGGTGCCAAATACTTATGTATTTGGGACAGTCGGTATTTGAAGTGCCAAATACGTATATGTATTTAGAACGGTTTCTAAGGCTTGTGCCAAATACTTGTGTATTTGGAACAATTTTTAAAACATAAAACCTTTTCAATGGTAGTTAAAGGAAGGACAAAGTCCGTGTGCTCCACACGTTCATGATTCACCAATGATTTGAAATTCACCTTTTTTGTTCCACGTTCACCATGCATAATATTAGCAAAGGAAAATGGTTTGGTCTCAAGTGTAACTACGTTATCCCCCTCATCACGAACCTTATGATGAAACAAACCCGCAGCCTCAGTTGACTCTTCCACTTTTTGACGAGTTATCGTTTTTCAGAAATAAGAATTTTCCTTTTAAGATTGAATTCAAAAAATCCATACTATACGTGCAAACATGTAAACAAATGAGGTCGTTCATGTATTGGTTACCCACGGATGGCAATTATTTGACTCAAAGGTATGTCGCCTAACTAAGGTAACTCGTGACCATTTTGAACCATCACTTTTCACTAACCACCCATAAATGTGTAACTTATGAGTTTGAACTGCGATCTCTTATGACAAAATCACAGGCTTACCACTAAAGCATTTGATGATTGCCACTCATATTTAATAAGTTGATATTTATATAATTACCAAAATATAACATACCTTTAGTTTAAAGTGGAATTTTTTGTCAACGATCTTCGTTGACCTTTCATCAATCATTGCCCAAACATCTAAAGAGATACTTATCGTGCATGTGTATGTATAAGTATTTTCAAGATATAAGGCAAGGAAAAGATGGCTCGGGTTGGCTCGATTATTAAACGGAATTGTTCAGGTTAAAATGTTTGTTCACTTTAGCTCGATTATGTTCGTTTGTGACTTAATGGCTCAAGAAAAATAATATTTCTTTTCTAAACGAATGAAACAAATCCTTATGTCAAGCTTATGCATTCATTTGGCTCGAGTCGGGTTTGGTTGGTTTTCGGTTCGAGTTGGGTTTGGTCGGTTTCGTTATCGGTTCTCGTTTTCCTCAAAATCAGTTTTCGGTTCAAGTCGGATTTGGTTGGTTTGATTTGGTTCAGGTTTGACCCGTTGCTCAATGCTACTAGTCCGAGCTATCCAAAAGGTAGTCGTCTTTGGATTAATAAAAAATAAAAAATGTAGTACTTACTTTAAGAATTAGGGTTAATGGCATGTAATAGCAACGTACTTTCCAATTTGAGCCGTTATCAGATACAAACTTTAAAAAGTATCATAATACCCATCCAACTTTCAAATTTTGTGTTATTATCATACTTTTGATGACGTGGCATACCTGAAAGTCTGACACGTGGCACCATTTATAACATGACACGTCATCAAAAGTATGATAATAGCACAAATTTTGAAAGTTGGATGGGTATTGTGATACTTTTTAAAGTTCGTAAAAGGTAGTCGTCTTTGGATTAATAAAAAATAAAAAATGTAGTACTTACTTTAAGAATTATTAACAAGAAAACCCAAAAGTTTGGCTATTCGTTCTCCCTCTCCTTCTTCCCGCTAATGATTTTCTCAAAAATCAAAACCCCAAAATTTCCCCCCTTATTTCCTCATTCTTTGGCTAACTACCCGCGCATCTCTGATCTTTACTTATCCTATTACTTTTCTTTTCCATTTTCATTCAACCAGTACTCTCATCATTTTATCCCTCCCCATCTAGACGCACGCCACCATACCCGGCCGCCATCTTCCATCATGCATCAACCATATGGGCGCACCATTTCACCGACGTCGTGTACCGCCATTGCCGTTGTGCACTATCACTTTGCGCCATCATGATTGCTACATAGGAGGTATCACATTTGCATCTAGTTTTTGTTCAATTAACGTTTCAAGAGATGTAATTAGTGTTTGTTTTAGTTATAAAATTAATTCCATTTAATTTTCTAACAGTTAGACACTAGTGTGTGTTATTGACAGTATATGTTTGATAAAATGCTTAAGTGATACTTATGACAAGCATATCCAAGCGTTTGATAGAATGTATAATAGAATTGTACATCTGCATACCAAGCGTTCGATAAAATGTTTAGAAAAATTAATAATCAGTAACATGGATCTTATGATATGTATAGAATAAATGAATTGTACCAGTGACAGAGATTGAATGAAAAAAATTATTGGTAGGTTTGTAAGAATAATTTATTCTTTGTTACACGATTTATATGAACATATATGCGTTTAATAACTTACATGTTTGTTACCTCTTAGCACACGGTTTTGATTCGTGATATTGCAACATTAGATTCTTAGAAGAACTTTGAAACACATTTTCTTTTGTTATAAACTTTGGGTACAAGTGTGCAACTTTAAAGGTTCAATCTGTCCCATTTAATTGCCCGGTAATAGTGGCCGCAAGGATAAATAAAGAGTATACTAGTTTTCTAAATGCGGCGTGATTTATGCAATTCAGCCCATTGGTGTAGTTTCCTCAATCATTCCAGTTACCCTATGGAAAATATCACAAGAATGGGTTTATAAATTAAGCAACATGTAAATGCTCCACTTTTATAAGGAGGGGAATGACTTGTATTAGCAGAGTCCTTGCTATGTTATTACGTCGTAAGCTAAGTAGCAGAATCTTTATGCTAACTGCGAAACATTTAAGATAAATAACTATTCTAGAGTTTAGTCAAAGTTATTAGATGGTATATTGAAAGGATTTTCTGTACGATAGCCAAGTAATTTGTAGTGCATTCAAGGCTATTCTAGCCTAGCATAAAATGTTACACCTTAAGTTTGTAACAAATTCTTTAGTGGTTTATATTAGTGATATAAGTTGTGACTATTTGTTGGATCTTGATTTTCAATTAGGCGTCGAGACGCTAGTGGCGGGACATGACTAAAGGCTGGAAAAAAATTATTTTCTAGTCGACCAAGAGAATGAACAACATGAGTTGCAATTTACTTTTGACGCGACAAAACAGGAAATTGCATTTGCACGAAACACTCACAATGGTCAACTTCGCAAAACTGAAGACTCTCACTGTATCAATAAGGTGCTCATCATTACTAATATCAATACTAATTACAAACATGAAACAACACACTCAAATCAATCTCTTGCAGTTGCTGCGCAGACACCTCAGGATTAATGTCAACCAGGCTACCTTTGGCTATGAAGAGGTATACTACACTAGTATGCTTTTTATTTAATATCATCAAACACATATATAATATGATCATATCTCATTCTAGGCAAATAACTTATGAGTCATGATTTTAGGTATGGTTGATGATCTACGTGTGGTGCTCAGGTTTTGGTTTAACTAGGTGACCATCTTGGGTGGAAGGAAAAAGGTCCGGATACAAGCACAGGGTACCACAAAGTCCAAACTAGGCCAGGTACATTTGAGTCCCCGCTGATAATATCAACAAGGCATCTGATTACGAGTTTATGTGCGAGAATTGAAATTTATAAATAATTACTATTTGAGATGTGTCGACTAAAGTTTAGTAAATGTACCTTAATTTGACTTTTATGAGTTCTATAATGATTTGTCGACTAAAAATAATTATTATAAACCTAAATGAATTCTATTACAAATCACTAGGTTCCATTATAACGAATAGTAATTAATTTGACTTACAACCTCTTTATGTTGTTAAAAAATATAAAGTTCCATTAAATAGATGATCTCAACCTGAGTTCAGACCAAAGTCGTTCTAGTGCTTTTTGTGTAATATAGCTGTTTATTTGTTCAATCATTGACACGTTTTCACTTTCTGTACTCATTCAGTATATTGTGAATTTGTGACCCAAAGATATTACTTTGATAATTTTTAGACCCTTTAGAGTTGATCATTGTTTCTATTTAAGCCACCTTCCGAACCCATTCGGGTCATGTGTTTGACTAGTTTAACGAGTTACTGGTTTTAAGTCCTAATATGATTTGGTGACCTGTGTTTGAGGTTAATGTACTTATAATCAATTAGCAGGTTGTGGCTTTTACTGTTCTTCTCCTACTATCAGTTGTCTTCTATGCATTTCCTCGCCTTTTCTAGGGAAGGATATCTATAAACATGTGGCCATTGGTGTCTATTCATTATTGGTAAATGACCTTTTTAGCCTTAAGTTATTCACTTATTCGTTTACACAATAAGCATGCTGCTAACAATTATTGGTGACACTACGTTTCAGGTTCTTTGTGTATTCATTCTATACATAAGGTGCATAACCATTGACCCTATTGATCTCAACATTCTAATTGAACCAGAAAGGGCATCACCTTATAGATCGCATAACGGTACAGAAGTTCTAGTTGAGTTCTAGTTATGACTTTTTATCATTTTAAAGACCATAGTTTATAAGGATGTTGAACGTATTGTATTTTACTTTATGATATTCAAGTGACTATGTTGGCTTTATTTTATAGATGAGTAATAAAAATTGAGTTCAATTTATTTTTGGCTTTGATTGAACTATAGTTGCGAAGTTTGAGATGATTGGTTGATACGGTGGTGTACTAAAACATATATGTAATGGAAAATGGTGCTAATACACGTTAGCAATACTTACGCGAACTGTGCCAAATAATTAATTGACGGATGCAAAATTGTGCCAAATGATTTTTATGATGAAAGCAAAAATGTGCCAAATGTTTTTTTGGCAAGGCGGATAAAAATGTGCCAAAGAAGTTTGGCACAAAAAATAGAAACCGTGCCAAATGCGTTTGTCACGGTAGATAAAACCGTCATAGTTAATTCTGCACGGTAAGTAAAAACTGTACCTCAAATTACCTATTTGGCACGTCGAAATGCGTTTGTATCCTATACACCATTTGGCACGGATATAAAGTGTGGCGAATGCCTATTTTGGAACAGAAAATCATCAGCCATTGTCAAATACCTCACTCATGGCACCCCAAAGTTAAATCGTCCCAAGAACCGTGCCAAATACTATTTAGCACGGTTTCAACCCGACCCAAATGTATTTGGCACCCTCATATTTAGGACTGAGCCAAAAGCGTCCCAAAGCCGTGCCAAATAGCATTTGGCACGGCTTTTTGAGTATTTGTCACAGTTTTCCCCCCTCTCAAATACCCTTTTTTCTTGTAGTGTGTGTCGTTGTGTATGTGTTATTTATGTATCAAGTTTTAATATTTATTTTATGCCGACTATACCTAAAAACAACAATTTAACGGGAAGTGTACCCGGTTAATTGTAGTTTCGTTGGTAAGTAGGGTGTCGATCTCTAAGAGTGAGAGCGTTAATTCCTAATTCTATCAGTATTTTAGTTATCTATGTTAGTACTAAATTAATCTAACTTATGTTAAACCTAAGTTAAACCTAAACTAAGGACAAATGGGGTTTCAGCCTGAGAGACTGGCACGTGGTTTAGTTATCTAACCTAAGGTTTTGATGACAAGTAAAGCAATAAACACACACAAGAAAATAATAGAGAAGCGGTTAAGAACTAATGTAAGGAAAACGTATCAACCATGAATAATTCGATAAAACGCATGTTTGTTTATCAGTGCAATGATTGTCTTATCTTGAAGTGGCATATCATTCCTAGACTTAGGCGGTACTTCTTCCTACGACCTAGACATGCTAATTCTGCCACAATTAGACGCATCCGCATAAAGCATCCTAATATATATTGATTATAATTTATCTAGAGGACAATACTGTGTAGGTCGTACTAGAATGATACAGTGTATTGATGTCAGAATCAGTGACTTTCTCCAACTCATCGTTTATGCTTTAAAACACGTCATTTTCTCCATCTTTTGCCAAATACTCGATAATTACTGCAATTCTCAAATATAAACGATTAAGTAACAATTCTTGCAATAACTATACAAAATGGGTTAATAACATGGGATAAATGACGCTATAAAATAGACGTTATTTGATATCATCAAAATCTAATAACGCGAGTCATGATGTGGTTCTGGCGCCGTCAAGTCTCGTTTTCTGGGACCATCTTGGCTGGTGGTGACAACTCAACTCAAAAACGCGAGGTGGGGTGACATTTTGGCGCCATCGATATCAATATAAAGTAAAGTGAAAAATATT
>BQNB010180859.1:0-12641 GCA_026074375.1 Tanacetum coccineum
GTCACTTCATGACCATAAATAAAATACTAAAACACCTAATTGATGGTTCTCCTTACATCCCATAGCTCCCTAATAAGTTATGAGCTACTGTGAGTTTTTAGAAAAACTAATATTAAGAGGAACTATTTTATAATAATTCATCATTACAAAGTACTCAGATTCGGATCTGAACGCACACCAAAAAGTTTGACGTCCTTAAAAATACTTAAAAAATGTTTTAGTGTTAGCCCTTTGAACTGGAGTTAATAGAAACCTAATATATGACCTATGATTTTTGGCTAACCCTAATTTGAAATTTAAGTAGGGTTTTTACTCCCCGAAATCAGACCCAAATCTGACCCGAAATTACTATTTTGATAACTTTTTTTGTGAAAATTATTTGACTAAATTTCCGACCTCGAAATCAATCGTGGCCAGACTTTTTGAAAACTAGACTCTCTGAACTTATCAATGGATATAAGCCTCATCAAAAATCACGTTACCATCATTGAGATATCCTTCGAACAACATGACCTAAAATTCTGCTCAAACCAAATTCCTATTTTAACGTTATCTAACCCTAACCAATTACACCAAAACGCTTATAATTCATCCTTAATCACTTCTAATTAAGTTAATTACTTTGATTTATAGAAAATATAAATAAACCCTAATTCCATCACTTAATTGTTACAAGAAAACTAAAGAAGATTAATTAAAAAGGGTTTAAGAAAACATACCTAAAACCTTGATCTTGAAACACTAAATCACCAACTTGATCTTGATAAAAAAATCTTTTTCTTTCTTTCTTCTTGGGTTCGATCGGCTAAAAATACAGAAAAGGGGAGAGGAGGATTTTGTATTTATAGTTTTCACAAAAGAGTTTGGATAATCACCTAATTAGAATTATAGTTAGACTAAAATTGGTTTTCTTTTCCTTCTTTTTTCTCCTTAAACCGGTCGAACAAACACCCCGAATATATATTTTATTTAATTATTATTAATTACATATTCAACCCTTAATTTTGACATTTTTATAAAAACCCTTTATTCTTCCTTTTTAAACCTTTTAAATTAAAACTAAATTAAATGACTATAAATAAATTTCATTTCTAATTTTATTTTACTAAATTAATAAAACTAAGTTCTAATTTCTATATTTTCTAAACTTAACTTTTAATTTTACTTACTACTAACACTTAAAGATATAAATACGTATACATATACATATAAATATGTACACACATAGAATTATACCATCATTTTCATTGTCACTAAAATGTGAACAAAATAAAATGCCCAACAACCATAAACTCAATCACAATGAGACGATCACGTTCCATGGATTGGTAGCCAAACTCACATAAGATCACATAAACACATAATTATTATAGCACATCATGATGTTCAAGTCAAAACTAATGGTTTGACTAACCTGCTCAAGGCACAGTTGTCACATGTAGGTGTAAGATAACATTAACAGAAACGAAAACGGATGGGATACATTTGGGGAGTCTTTGGGTGAATTTGGAGTGGAAGAGTTAGCTAATTATTTATAAGAATACACGTTGATTTGGTTGCTAAGCCAAAGACTCGGACAAAATATACAAACTCTACAAAACTCTACATCAATATCTTTCTTTTTCTTTTCTTGACTCTAATATAAACATAAGCAAATGGTAGCCCGTACATTTTTTTCACTCTTTTTTTATCTACATTTTTTCGTACACTTTTACCCTACCATTGCTTAAACATATAATACATCATGGGGGTTTATAGATACACCTCTACACTTGAACTTTTACATACTCGATATTTACAATCTAATTAATGACCCAAATTGAGTTGGATCATAATAACATGGAGCTTATTGAGCTCTATTCAGGGTAATTACTTCTTCCCTATTCTTTCGTGAAATAAATACTACCATGAATCTCAATCGTCCCAAAACTGTATTTACAAGGATAAGGACTTAGAAACCGTGTACTCAATAATTAACTTGGGTTAAAACAATAATGTACAAAAGGTGAGTACATATAAGGTAGGCTAAGACGATTTGGGTGTAACGATTGGTTTATAGGTGACAATGCTCTTCATTAATAGTCCGGCTTAACCAGAAAATTACGAGAACCGTAAAAAAGGATAGGCTCGGAAGGTTGTACTTGGGGTATCCTGCACTAAAAATGAGTGCATGGCTAGGGTGTGGGATAGTTATATGATCGAGGTGACCATCATAACAATTACAGGTTTAAAACATGGGTTAATCCTAGTGCCTCTTATCTAGCAAATCCTAATACTTACTATGCGGTATCGGGATGCATCCACAAAAACAAATTCTAGAATTTAATATACAACCGGTACACTCATATAATTTAATACCGATACCAATGCTCCAGAAAATGCGACAAAGACCATACGTACACATCTGTAACGACGGAATAGACACATATGACTGCATTCGAACCTTAACTCGAGCAAGCTAAAGGTATAAATTATCTTGGGTAACCCGAATTCCTAAAGATCTAAAGGCGAACCTCACATTTTTAGGGTGGAATTTTGAGGGTTTTTGTGCTAGTCATACACATTCCTATCCATGAGATGCTATTAATACTCAGTTTTCATCGGTATGTGTTATAAAAAATTAAATTTTCGTCAAAATTACCTTTTATGCTATGTTTCGATATATTACCCATCATTTTAAGGAACAAGTAAATGGAAAATGAAGGAATAGTTTCTAAGGCGTATTTTCCCCCTACACTTAAGTTGAGCATTGTCCCTAATGTTCTATAGAAGTATCCGTAAAAACAAATAAAAGGAAAAGAAAAGAAGTAAAAGAAACTAGTACTCCCCTGGTTTGCTCAATAATGGAGAAGAAACATGCGATAACTGGTTAAATCGTCCTTCGAGAATCGTCTAATGAAACTTCCTAAGAATTCCCAAGCTTCTTCTCATCAAATATAACTTGTAATCAAAGACAAAGACAACTACACCAAGCATAAAATCGGCGGGATAAATATATATACAACGAGAATTTAGGGTTTTGACTCTATGAAAGCAGTAAAGATAGGATGAGAGTAATGATGTAATCATAGGTTTATGCAGGTTTATAAAGAATTACAAATTTTAAATATTGCACATTCTATTTTTTCAAAAATACTTAAAAAATTTTGAATCTTCACATTGCTGGAGATGCGACACCATCGGGTTTTAATCCCGACTCCGTCTCCAGGCACTGTGCAGATTTCTTCTTCGTTTTTAATGAGAAATTTCCTGCATACAATTCTATAAGTTATATCCGTAGAAAGCACTGCATAAAAACCTGAAATTAATCATTACAATCATATGACTCGAAACAGACGCGAATTAATGTAAACAATTTATTTATTATGCTTGAATTGGTTCTTAAAAAACCGAATATATTCCCCTACACGTATTTTATGCAAAATACATTTGATTGTAAATAAGACGAAGTTATAAACAAAATAAAGCATGATTACAAAGATGGTTCAAACATAAAAGAATAAATGAACAGAATTAAAACACACGACACTCCTAATATACGAGAAAAATAAACATTGGGTTGCCTCCCAAGAAGCGGTTTTCTTTATTTATGAGTCTTGTAGCTAGACTTGAAGTCACAAGTCCTTACGTGACTTCTCCTTTTGTTTCTCTTGGCCTACATGGCTATCAAGCTCCGAATGGATATGCACACATTTTTATCATGTTTATATTCGGGTCCCAAATCTAAGCTATCAGAGTAGTGAGTTTTTCTGCTGCTGTCATCGTCACTTTCTATGGCAAAAGGAGGTATGCGGTTGGTTCTTATGTTCGTAAAATCAATGTGTTTGAACATTTCCATCTTGTTAGGCATCTTAAACACGATCTTCTCCTTATCTTTCTTAAATGTGATTGTTCCTTCCTCCTTGTCGTAAGGTCATGATCAATGACACTAGTGATATCCTCAAGCACCAAGTCACATTCGTAGGTGAAGTTCATAACAAAATAAGGGGTCTGTGCACCTATTCTATCTAAACTAGGTCGTGGTTTGTATGATTCCCTTTTTCCAAGCGTGGTCCAATAGGGTGCTTCCTCTTTACCTAAATCGACTCATTTTACTCCGAATACTAACCTAATCCTTTCTCCTACCGCTATTTTGGCTTTTCTACAATCTATTACTGCATTGGCGGTTGCTAGGAATCCTCTCCCTACTAGTAAAGGGGTTTTGGGGTCTTTCTTCATATCGATTACGTAGAAATCGTTTAACAGTTTTAGTTTTCCTGTAGCGACTATCTACGTCTTTAACGATCCTAAAGGGTAAGATTTGGTTCCGTTAGTCACGCCGAAGATAAGGCCATTCTCTTCCAATAGTCTGATGTTAAGCTTCTTGAAGAGGTATAGCGGGATTATGTTTACACACGATCCTAAATCAGCTTACGTGTCAAAAGGCCTTGAGTCCCCTAATCTATAAGGTAGAGTGAATAGCCCAGGATCTTCCATCTTTGCAGATACTTCTCCTTAGACGAATGCTGACCCATTTTTGCCTAGTTCTAAGCTCTCTATGTATTTATCCAACATTGGCGTTTATAGATTGAGCAGAGCTAGGACTTCAGACCGGTAGTTAAGATGTAAATCCTGGAATTCATCTTGAAGAGTTGATTTGGGTTCTTCAGTGACACCGTTAGGATGTTCCAAATTCCCTAATTCGTTGACTGTTGACTTTTTAAGAAAAAGTTAACTCTTTTCCTTCCCCCAGGGTCAAATACACAGTTACTTTCCGTGAGTGTGAAAGAGTAATGAGACGGGGTCTTGCTTTTAGTACGGTTATCGTCCTTAACGGTCAGGCAATTATGAGGTGTCGGTTGGGTTGCTGAAGAGTTTCCTTCGTCATGTCTGGTCTTGATGTTTTGACTGACTCTTTTACCTGGTTTAAAACCGAAGGTGCTTTTCCAAAGACGGTGTGGATCCGAGAAGTTCAGTTGAACACACCTTATCCATAGTGAGTTTGTGGGGATAGATTTAAGGGCATCGAGGTACGTATTTTTCGTAGGAGTTTTTGGGTATTTATGCCCGGTTAGGGGTTTCGAGACCTCTATGTCTAGATATTTTGTAATTTTCTCGATTTCTCTTATTTTGCTCCCATCCTCTCTTATCTTAACCTTTAACCTCCTCACAACTTCTGAAGAGAGTTGCATAAAATCACCAATAATCACTTTCATATATTCTTTGAGCTGCATGACTTTCTCTTCCTGATCGAGGATGAAGTTCATTACAATATGCTCAAACTCCTCTTGATGTGATGGTTCTAGGGGTAGTTGATTCAATTCGATGGTTGTCATCCTAAATACGCTCTTGCCCCATTCTCATCAGTGATATCGCGTCCTTCATGAGTGTATCAACTTTACTCTCCATGATTTCTAGTAACTTCTCAATGTTAGAATTTTCATGGTTAAGACTCCCATCATTTGGGTCGACGAGGTCGTTCCACCCTTCATCCTCGTATTAGGCTAGCTTCTCGATAGTGGCCCAAGCCTCTTTCGGCCTTAATTTTCTAAGTCTCTCGCCTACTGCATAGTCAATGGCCATCTGGGTGGTATAGTCGACATGATCATAAAAGATTTAAACTTGAAGCCATAGATCGATGCCATGAAGAGGGACTTTTTGGAGTAAGTCCTTGAAACGAGTCCATGCTTCTGAGAGAGATTCTCCTTGATGTTGTTAGAACATCAGGATATCGTTGTAAAGTTTTGCAGTCCTTCCCGGTGGAAAGAATTGAGCAAGGAAACGAGTAGTAAGATCCTCTCATGTGGTGATGGATCCTGCTAGAAGACATTCAAGCCAGTTTCTAGCTTGATCGCGAATGGAAAATTGAAATAAACGCAGACGCGTTCTTTCCCTGTTTTCACCGTCAAGGTCAATTGAGTCAACAAGTTTTAAGAAATCCTTGAGGTGTTGGTTTGGATCCTCGGACCAAAGTCCGTGGAATGAGCATCCGTTTTGAACCAACCGAATGGTGTCGGATCGAAGAGGTGCCATATTGTTCCCTACGGGGAGCTCAATGGTATTCCTATAGCCTTCGTGGCTAGATTTGGAGTAATCTCCAAGAGTACGGATAGGATTCGCGTCTCTCATGGTGGTTGACGAGAATGGATTACGAAACAAATATACAAAGAAAAGATAGACTACAAGAAAGCTAATGTACTAGAATTAAAATTCTCACTTGATAGGAATCAAGCTAGTAGAACTAAGTTAAACAATGATCAAAACCTAAGTATTCCCCACGCAGCGGCACCAAAAACTTGATGTGAGGGTCGTAGAGACTTCTATAAGAGTTTTTACAACTCCCTTGGCAGTGTACCTAATCGTTGTAGTATAGTATAGGCAAGACCCGAGGGTTGTTATCGTTCTCTAGGAGAATAGGTTGGGAAGGCTCAAACACGGTCTAACAGAATTCTACAGGGTTGAGAGAAGATTCTTTTTGTGTTTTTATATTTTAAGAAAGCAGGTAAATGTCATGGTTTGAGAGGTTGGTTTGATTAACTAATAATTAAACTAATTATAATCTATGCTATTGGTGATAACTTTATGATAAAAAGATATATTTACCTAATCATGCATTACTCCACAGATTGCTTCTCCTAAATCTGTTGCATTGTCACACTTGTGATGATTTGTGTAAGTATTTCCTAGGTCATGAATGGATTACACGAACCCGCCGTCTATTTAATATTCCGTTAAGGCAACACACAAGTTAGGTAGTATGAAGACTATTGCAAGGCCCCTAAGAGTATACTAAATGCATGTGAAATAACTTAAGAGGGATCAACAATATTAGGGGTAAGGTAGTATGAAGACTATTACCGATGGTATCCTTTCTACACTACTCGCATTTCCCTAGACGTCTATGCCAATTTAATATCTTATGGCTAGTTTTCCAGAGCCTAACACGCACATTCATCAACAAGAAGCAACATCAAAAGGATCTACAACCTAAGTTTCAATCAATCATAAGTAAATACAAATGAGGGTTTAGCATAGCATGTTAAAGATAAAGCAAGAATATAAATCAATCACACAACACATAGACATATTGAATGATTAATGATAGATAATCTTACTTGATTAAAACATGGATTAAAGGTAGTTACAATAGGGTTTTGAGGCCCTAAAAATGACCTTAAAAGCTATTGAAACGACTAGGGTTCGTCTCTTTAAAATTATACAAAGTTACACACTTAAAACCCTAATTTCGGTTTAATATATATAGGAAAATTGTTGCGACAACGTCGCTTTGAAATCCTGACGCCATCGCCACGTAGCTGATTCTAGATCCTCTTTAAGTCGGCCACGTCCTGACGCCGTTGCGAGATTCCAGACGCCATCACCATATAGATCACAACGGCGTCGCTTAATGCCTATGATGCCGTCTCCACGCACTGTATGCATAAATCTTCAAGAGATTTGGTGTAGGTCCATAATCTTGTCCGTTTCTTTTCCAAATGAGCCCAAGACACGTGTATTTCCTCCAAAAGCCATCCAAGTGCTAAAAACCTAAAAACAAACGATTAAGCATGTAATCTGGGTATATTTGCATGATTTATGGGGTTAAATGACCCCAAAATGGTGTATAAAATGACACCTCATCACCTCTTATAAACTACCTTGTTTTATTATCTTGTGAATTATTTTGTCACATTGTAAACCATTTTGATACTACTTTATACATAATACTATTTTGACAAAAATAAGTATCGCATCGTTAGACCTCAAATATACATAGCCTGATCACATGTGTATAATTCAGGAAGGATCATGCCATACTGAGAGTAGTCACCATTCTCCTAGGATTCATTCTACTCTCATATCTTCGGATACTGAAAAACTCTAGGAATTGACGGTAACTGATTCAAAACCTTTATCTTCTACACCATCTTCATCTTCACCAAAATCAAAACCATCATATTCATTACTACCCAAGACTGGACACTTTAAACGATACAAAAGTTTCTATGAACAATTAAAGGTCGATATGTTTACTATTTTGGACATCTCAAAACTGCTATCATACTACGACTAGTTTCCATAGACTTGCTAACCATAATATAAAGAGGTCATGCAAGAGTCATTACCTTCTATGGTAGATAGTCAAGTGAAAGAAGTTACAAATACAGCTGTTCTAGTTTATGTTGCAGAGAGGCTAATATTGGAAAGGAAAAAAGACGCAAACTGAAGTTGCACTGATAGTTGCAGATGATATTCAAAAGGAGCGTGAGAATCTTCGAGCTGAGATTACTTCGCAGATCAATAATGCTATATCTAATCATATTCCTTCACAGGTTGATTCATCTGTCATAAGTTACATGTCAAATCACATTTTGCATGTTCATCTAACTCAAGCTAGCAAGGCCTCTGCACAAGAACAACAATGTCAACTTTATCTAACTATGAAAGATGATCTTTAGTTACAAAAAGGCTGATTATCAAATCAGCAGCGCAAAAGATCAATGTTGAAGGACTTACTGCAGACCAAATACTCTGTGTAGTTCTTTGCCATTCGCCAAAGACCTCAGGACGATCATCATGTATGCACATCGAGGGGGAGAATAGTGCAAAAAGTGCTCAAAAAATGTCATTAACAAGGAACATGTCATAAATAGAATCTTTATCTTTTTAGGCTAATAAAAGTGAACCAGGTCCGTCAACATCAGGTAATCAAGAACAATTAGATGATTTTGATTTTTGGACGGATAAATATGCAACAGATGATGATGAACTTCCAACTGAAAATGTGTCACAAGAACTTATGGAAGAAATGTCAGAAACAGTAGATGAGAGCAAAAATAGCGTAAGTTGTTGATAAGATTTATAGAGACAACGATGCACTTCAGGAGATGAGCATCAGTATCACATTGATCAAATGCAAAATTTCTTAAAGAATGATATTGTGTAGGAGAGCAGAAAAGAGATTCTATCTTTACCATTTCCACAAAAGTCTATTCCAGTTGTTCAAAGTTGTCAAAGAGATCCCAAAGCTCCTGCACTATCTCTTGTCAATCAAGATTTGTTATAAATGAAGAAAGGCAACTCATGACCTGAGAAGTTTGTGTTGTCATTACACAAGTTTCATGTGGTTATCTTTCCTGATGAAGATATTGAAGAAAGAACTTCTAGATGGGTAAACAAACATGTGAAGAAGTTTAATCCTTATGCTTGATACAGTGTTGAACATTAGAAGAATACACATGCAAAGATCTTCTATATTAAGAGACAAAAAGAGCAGGAAAGCCAACTAAAGAAGTTTACTCAAATTCAAAGATTATTCAAGTTATCAATACTACAGGTGAATTAGGATATGAGCACAAGTTTGTAACAGAGATTATTACAGGGAGAGCAAATGGTAGTATAGTGTCAATCACTAAGCCAGACTAAAAGAACCTCAACAAGAATGATATTGAGGATATGTATTTGTTATGTATCAATAGCAAGGTAGATGACTATGCTGAGACTGGAATATTGTGGTCATTATTAGTCTTCATCAGAAGTATAGTGATCTGGAAAAGAGTTTATGATTTTCAACTAGGTGTGGAGAGCTATTAACATAATGTCAATCTTACTGCACCAACAATTACTTTCCCTGACGTTGAGAAGAAAAAGATGTTTTCCATCATTTCTGAACCAATATATGGCATCATATACAAGAACAGCAAGAAAGAAAAGAGAGTGATGGGACATTAAGAGATTCATAAGTTTTGTGATGCTACATTAAAAAGAGTCTTGGAAGGGTTGAAGAGCTATAATAATGATGTGAAGCATGGTTATGTGACACCAAGTCTTAGTAAAGAAGATGCTGAGTAGCTGTGATTGTTTGAGGAAGAAATTGAAGAACGATTGAAGCATCGTAATCAAATGAGATGTTAGGAGATGTATGTGAATGGAAGACCACTAGGATCAAGAAGGGAACGTCCACGATAATTGACTCTTAGGGGGAGATTGTTAGGATCATAAAAGTGTCAATTATGATACTTTAGGTGGTTTTATTTATTATTAATGTTTTTACTTTATTTTATAAGAAGAAAGTAGTTTGTAATAAGGAGAAATATGCTTAAAGTGAAAAATAGCATATTATCCAAAGAATAGGGACTAGATTGCAAATTAGGGAAAATAAAGGAAGGGATGCTAATCCTCCTCTCTCCTATAAATACCCCCTAATCAACATTAAGGGGTTAAGGCTTGTAACTCTTACTTTCCCTCCCATTCTCTTTTCTTTATAAAATTTGAAAAATTGTAAAAGTCTTGCCTTCCTCTCTTAATTCTATCTATACGTAACCTTCCTACATCGTGTGATTCAATATAAAACGTGACCTAACAACCTTTAACACCGATTATAAAATCAAAACATCTCTTGAAGAACCTCCTTCGGATCTTAAACTAAAACCTCTTCCTAATCACCTAGAATATGTATTCTTGGAAGAACCCTCCTTTCTTCTTGTAATCATATCATCTCAGCTTTCTGAACAAAACAAAAATAAAATCATCTATGTTTGAAAAAGACACAAGCAAGCCTTTGCTTGGAAAACAACAGACATTCTTGGAATTTTTCTGTCTTTTTGTAAACATAAAATTCAACTCTTAGAAGATAAAAAGCCAGTTGTTCATAAACAAAGATGATTAAACCTAAACATGCAAGAAGTTGTTAAAAAGAAATCGTAAAACTTCTCAACATCGGTATTATTTATCCAATCGCCGATAGCCCTTGGGTAAGTCCCATCCACTGTATACCAAAGAAAGGTGGTATTACATTAGTCAGAAATGAAAAAGATGAACTTGTCCCAGCAAGAACCATTATAGGTTGGCGAGTATGCATCGATTATCATAAAGTCAATGAAGAAACTGTGAATGACCACTTTCTTTTGCCATTCATGGATCAAATGTTAGAAAGAATCACTGGAAATAAATATTTATGTTTCCTCGATGGTTATTCTGGATATTTCCAAATACCAATTGATCATATGGATCAAGAAAAAACAACATTCGCATGCCCTTTCGAAACATACGCTTACAGGCGAATGCCTTTCGGTTTATGTAATGCTCCAGCTACTTTTCGAAGGTGTATGTTGGCTATCTTTCATGACATGATCGAAGAATCTATAGAAGTATTCATGGATGATTTCTCCGTCATTGGAAACTCCTTCGATAACTATCTAAATACCTTGATAAAATGCTTCAACATTGCAAGGATACAAATCTTGTCCTTAATTAGGAAAAATGCCACTTCATGGATAAAGAAGGAATTGTGCTTGGACACAAATTATCCGGTACAGGCCTTGAAGTTGACAAAGCCAAAATCAACGTAATCTATAAGCTTCCACCCCCTACTAGTGTCAAAGGCATTAGAAGTTTTCTAGGACATGCATGTTTCTACCGACGTTTCATTAAAGACTTCTCAAAAATTGTTCGTCCTTTAACCAAGTTGCTTGAAAAAGATACTCCATTCGAATTCAATGATGAATGCCACAAAGCATTCAATTCATTAAAAGAAAAACTCACATGTACTTCTGTGATCGTGAGCCCAAATTGGAACCTTTCATTTGAGCTTATGTGTGATGCAAGTGAATTCGTAGTTGGATCAGTCTTAAGATAAAAAGATGGTAAACACTTTCACCCCATCTATTTTGCAAGCAAAACTCTTAATGCAGCTCAGCAAAAATATACGGTTACTGAAAAGAACTAATGGTTGTAGTATTTGCATTTGACAAATTCTGACCCTATTTGATATTATCCAAAACAATTGTCTATACCGACCACTCAGCTTTAAGACACCTATTCAAAAAGCAAGATGCAAAGCCACGTCTTATACGTTGGATTCTGCTATTACAAGAATTTGATATCGAAATAAAAGATAAAAAAGGTACAAAAAATGTTGTCGCCGACCACATATCTCAGATTGAGAATGATGAGGCAAGTAACGACAGTGATGTCGACGATAACTTTCTTGGAGAAACTCTTATGGAAATAATCACCAAAGACATACCATGGTTCGCAGACTTTGCCAACTATTTGGTAGGTAATATTATACCTAAGGGGATGACATACCAACAAAAGAAAAAATTCTTCTCTGACCTCAAAAATTACTTTTGGGAAGATCCCTATCTTTTTAAAGTATGTTCAGACGGTATGATCAGACGATGTGTCTCAGGACCATAAACTCGTACCATTCTAGATCAATGTCACCATGGACCTACTGGTGGACATTATGGACCAAACACCACAGCTAAAAAAGTCTTAGACTCGGGCTTTTACTGGACAACAATCATTAAAGAAGCCCATACTCTAGTTCGCCTTTGCGCAGCATGTCAAAAAACTGGGAATATATCCAAACGTGATGAAATGCCCTTAAACAGCATTCAAGTATGTGAAGTTTTTAACATCTCGGGTATCGACTTTATAGGACCATTCTCGAAATCATATAAATTCAAATACATCTTAGTCGTTGTCGATTATGTTTCCAAATGGGCCAAAGCTCAAGCTTTACCAATGAACGATGCTAGAGTTGTTATCTCATTCCTAAAAAACCTATTCTGCCATTTTGGTATGCCCAAAGCTCTCATAAGCGACCGAGGTACTCATTTATGCAATAAAATAATGGAAAAAAACAATGAAAAGAT
>BQNB010180861.1:0-12641 GCA_026074375.1 Tanacetum coccineum
ACCACACCACTTTACGACAATTCACTACTTGGCTTCACTTCACAACTTCTCTCCACTTCACAACTTCTCTTCACTTCGCAACTTCACTTTGCTTCACAACTTCACTTCACCAAGACACTACTACGATCACACCAATCTAACACTACTTACAAAGATCACCCTGATCTAACTATACTTACAATAATTACCACAATCTACTTAATATACACAACTATGATACATGCCTTCACAATATACACAAATGATTTACAAGATCTAACACAACTTCACAATAACACCAACTAAACTATAACATTTCTTAACTTGATGATAAGAAGTATTCTTCTCTTGCACATAAGGAACTAAACTTGGATCACTTGAAAACAAAGTTTTATGATTAAATGATCAAAGGAAAGAAAGGAGAGTATAAACTGATTTAGAACAAAAAGAAAGTGTGTGCAAAAGGTGAGAAAATCAGTGGAGAATAGTCCAGTATTTATAGGCCAGCTGAGCTGGATTTTTATCTGGGCGGTCCCCTTAATTAGGATGTCGGTCCTCTTAAAATTAAGGGGGTCGCCGAGGGCCGCCCAGCCCAGACGCTCCTTTTTTGTCTTTTCTGGGGGAGGTGTTTTCTAGAACATTTCTAGCCGTTTTTGGGTAGAAAATTTGAATTCAAAATATTTATTTGAATAAAACATTTCTTTTAAATCTAAAAATACTTTTGTAAAAGATATAAAAATGTATGTGACATTTTTATAAAAAGTGTGAGGTAAAATAAAAAATCCTTTGATCATGAAATGCATTAAGCATTTGTTTATTCATACCTTTAAGTGCTTAAATTTTCGAAATGAAAATTTACTACTAATTACTTGTTTACATTTAATTTTTCATTAATCATTTTTATATTTTGTGATCGTCAAAACGTAGAGAGATCGAAAAATATTAGTAACGTTTTTAGGCATTATTTCTATCAACAATCTTCCCCTTTTCGATGATTACAAAATCTAAACTCATTAAATAAAAAATTAGCTTTAAACAAGTATTTAGTGAGTTTATTTCCATTTCTCCCCCTTTTTGTAAAATTAAAAAGGCTTCGCCGATGAATATTAGTAGAATCGACAGAAAAAATGCTCCCCCTTGATGTGTACTCCCCCTCGTTCGAGAGCACCAAAGAATCGAGCTATGGTAACTTTGCTACAAAAACAAGTTAGAAGAACCACACCAATTTTCTAACATATGGAGCAAAGAAAGGAAAAACAATATGCATACATTAGATTTAAGCACAAACAAATGCATACTTGCAAACATTATCAAAGACCATTCATTTAAATAAAACTTGTGTATACAACAGAATCATACATACATAAAATAGAAATAATATGCTTGAAGCATATTGGTACATCATTCATAAAAATTAAACTACAAATGCCCTAAAATTCTAGATTCCCATAGGACTTGCTTGCAAAAGGTTTGGTTGACAATTATTTAAAAATAAGCAACTAAACATAGATTAGGTTTAGTTTGGGGAGATTGATGGTGGTGGAGTGTTGGAAAAGGGAGGTTGTGAGAGCATGTGTTCAATGTAGGAGAACGTATATTGGAGTTCATCTCTCAATCCAAAGATGAGAGTACGATTGTGAATGCAACACAAACATGAATCTCCATGTGCCTCAAGAAGGTTCCAAGGAATGGGATGACCAAAGATAGGTCGAGAGGGTGATGAAGTATCAAATTGGAAATCAAGTAGGGTAATTGGTGAAAGGATGATAGTGATGTTCATTGATGCATTTTCTTGAGTTGGAGGAGGTGGAGAAACTCTTGGAGGAGGTGATGTTGGTGAGTTCAAGTAACCATTAGTTGATGGTGATGTGGATGAGGTTGGTAATTTAGGTGTGTAGTCAATGGAGGATGAGGAAGTGCCTTTGGTTGATGGTGTTTTTGAGGGTGCATTAGGAGCACTAGGTGATGAGAGTTGATGCTTGGGTGATGGGGTTTTGGTGTCATCTTGAGTTAAATCCACAAACAATTGTTTTGGTGGAATGATGTTGATTTTTGGTCTTTTAGAAGCTTTGGAAATGGAAGCTCTAGTTGATTCCATAGAGGTTTATAGTGGTTTATAATGGATGAAGAAGATGGTGAAGTGGTGATATGCAGTTGGAGGGAATTTATTGGAAGAAAATGGTTTGGAAATGGAATGAGTTTGAATTAGTTTAGGATTTTCCAAAATCTGTTCAAGCATTCTGGGTAAGGATAGCTGAGGCTAGGTAAAAGAGGGTCAAAAAGCAGAAAAAAATAGTAAAATCCGTGAACCAGATGGAGGGGACCGCCCTTATGAATTAAGGGGTCGCCTATCTGGTGTTTTTTAAACGACCAAAAATTTGATTTTTTTGTAAAAATTTGTGAGAAAGGTTGTGTTTTGGTGGTTAATTTGCAGCAAGTCCCATGTGAACACATATATATGCATGAAATCAAGTATATCATGTATGTTTGCACCAAATAATATATAACAAGAATGCATGACTATAAAAGCATACTAATGATTCATAGAAATTAAAGGTCCTAAGCAAGCTTAAACAAGGTCAAGTTCTTTCGACTAAGTCGGATTGTCATCACACAATCGATTAATCATAAACATAAGTGCACATAAAGTCCTAAACCAATTATTCTACCAAGCTAGTCATCACTCAACATCTCCACTTCTTCTTCTTGCCGAAGACTCCTTGCAACCTTGTCAAATGACTTGAATCCACCTCTAAGTTCCTTATACATTTGTTGTGTTTGGTTGAGCAAGTCGGTTTTACGTTCGAAGAGAAGATCATTATTTTGTTCAGAAGAAGTGGGAACTTCATATTGTTGGTAATCGAGAGGTTTGAGAGAGTTTAGGTAGGTTGTAGGAGATGGGGTGCTAGCATAAGAAGCACCATCATCTCCTTGGTGAGATGAAGATCCACGGTTATAATGGGCGGAGGTTGAAGAGACGGAGTGACGGGCTTTTCTATGATCACTTCGGGGTCGACGGGTTTGTCTTAAAGCAAGTGGACGCATGACTCGTTCAACGACATCATAGATGCCATTGTCAAGATAAGGGTAAAGTTCCATGACATGTCGAAAGAGACGTGTCAAGAACATACCATAAGGAAGATGGGCTTTAGGAGTTGCTCGTGCACTTTCAATTCTTTTGACAAAGAAATAGGCAACATTATATTGTTGCTCGGATACAATATAATATATGAGCAATGCAAGCCGAAAGATGGTCCCAGTGTCCTCTTAATCCAAACACATTCTCATAAATGAGTTCGTTCCATCTTTTCAAATCTTGTCTAAGTTCTTTGGTTAGAACTTGATTTGGTGAAAGAATGACGTTTTTGTGTTTGATGATGCGGTTAGGGTCAATACATTGAAATTGAAGAAATTGATGAATTTCTTCAGGAGTAGGAAGATTGGTATGATATGGTCCTTTGGTTTCTTGTGAGTATGCAAGAGAACCAAGATCCTATTCTTTTGTGAAGACGGCTTGGCCATCAAATGGAATTCTGAGAATTTGACCGAATTGTTGGAGAGAAAGAGTGATGAATTCGTTTTGAATCATGAAGGAGATAAGAATAACTCCAGAGGTATCTCTTTGAAGAGTGACTTGACTATAAAAGTCTAGAACAAAACGAGGGACAATTGGCTCATTGATTTCGTAGAGACAATTAAGACGAATGTTAGAAAAACAACGATCGATGTGATCAGATGTGTAGTAAAGTTGATCAACAACTCTACCCTCATGAATACATCGATCTTCGATAGGTTTGTAGAAGTATGCAATAGAAGGAGCGATACCGAGTGTTTGGGAAACTTTGGGAATGTAAGAACAGATAAAAGAGGTATCACCGATAGTTGCTCGAGGCATGTTTATCACCTAAACAGGACAACAACAAAATAAAGTATTACAATAAGAAAATAAAATAAAAAAATAAAGTTTTTGAAAAATGACAAATGTGGGACAATGATTACTTTGAATCTAAAAATAAAAACCTAAGAAGTGATCCATATGTTCCTTAATTTATTTTTGACTTAATCTAGGATGTCAAAGAGTATATATTTAATTAATTATATATTTCAACATCTAGAAGATGAACCAAACACTCTCTTATCAATACAAAACTTGACTAAATTTGTCGAACGATATACGTTAAGTTGTATATTTTGTTGACAAATATAAGTTCATTATTTTTGACTTGACGAGAGTTAAATGGTGTTTGTTTTGACTTAATACTATGTTTTAAAATGTTAAACCAAACGCCCCTTTATTTTACACTTTTTATAAAATGTATCAATATATATATGAATTATATATCTTGATGACTTATACAAGTTAGTTACGGGTTTATACATGTGACAAAAATATAGTGATGGTCATTTTGTAGGAACCAAGAACACTTTCACTTCACCATTTGAACCAAAAAAAATAAAAAGGAGATGATAAGAATTTTAGAGAGAGGATAGAGAGAGAAAGTACAGAGAAAATGAGATGGTTGATTAACTTGCAAATGTGTGAAAAATACGAATGAGACTAACACCCTCTCCACACTTGGAGAGGGGTATTTATACTTACACCATGAGGCTTACATACCTATGGGCTTTCTATAGGCTGGGCTCAGGATTACTTGGGATTCCTTGGGCTTTAGCCCATAACACGTGACTGATTAGATTACTTAAACAAGCCTGTTTACCCTTCTAGCCTATTACAACATACATGAGATAAAGATCGAGATTAATAATATAATTGAGGCTAACAATCTCCCCCTAAGCTTGGTTTTTGAGAGATTCCAAGCTTTTATGTTAGACTCGTTATCTTGAGGCCAACAATCTCCCTCAAAGCGAGGCTTCCTGCAGATTCTGAGCTTCCATGTTCACAGACATATTTGAGGCTAACAATCTCCCCTAATGTGTGGTCTTCGAATTCCTGAGGTAAGATCTTAAATCTTGCTTCCTTGGACTTGTTGAGATTGCTTTGTCGTTGAGTTCTTGAGTCGTTGGTCTTTATTATGTTGTAGGCTTGTTCATTCATGCTTTGTGATCTTTGATCTTTAGCCTTTGTCATTGTCTTTCGACTTCCTCTTTACGTCTGAGATCTTTAAATCTTTATCCTTCAGTCTTGATCGTCTTTGCCACCTTGCGATCTTGTGTCTTGACCAACATGCTCATACTTTGCATCTTCTTGAAAGCTCTCTAATAATCTCCCCCGAAGCTTGGTTTCTGAGGAGTTATCTTTAATATCAGAGTTTGCGGAAGTCTTTGTCTTTAATTCTTGAGCTTTCTTGATTCTTGAATCTTGATGCTTATAGTATGTCTTTGTAGTTTGAGCATGAGCATGTGGTAATGAATCCGACTTCAGCTGGAATGGGATACCGCCACCACCGTATAACCTGCAAGTTTACGTTAGTGATAATCAACAGATATGGACGAGAGTGTCTTTGTCACTTCGTCGAATAAGGTTGCAATAACCACGGTTCCCCGTTAATCAGTATAAATACTGCCTGTGATCAGATAGAATTCATATGAATCTTCTTGACAGGGTTTCGCAGCTGCACTAGCCGTTCTCGTTACCGGAGCGTCTCAAAGCAGACAACACGGTAAGAGTGAATCAGATAGTTACTATCTTTCTGATTAAACCGTCAATTCATTTTACTGGAACAAGTTTGATTCACATAGAATCGCACCATCGTTTCTTTCCAGTTGACACAAGTTTGATTCATATAGAATCGCGCAAGTCACCTACCAAGAGCTTGTTTGATGTTGGCTCAAGCAGGATTTCCATCTTCACGGTGAATACTTAAGTATCACTCGGATGTTCTGGCAAAATCACAAGGATAATGCGTAGGACTCTTGTTAACAGCTTGTGAACTTGATGATGTTCAACAAGTGTTTGTAATGGAATGTGTCCTAATGAGATTTATTTTATTGATCTCTTGGCTCTAGACTCGATTAGTGCGTTTTGGTTTTAGTACTCAGAGGCTGGAGCAGACTGCCACCTATTCAATATCAACTAACTCGGAGTGAGAAAGTCAATAGAAGTCGTGTGTATCTCCGTGACAAATGAGACAAGTTTATGTTGAGAGAAACTCGAATGGCTGGGGAGGGTTGTGCATTGCATCACTGGGTCCATGATGTTATTCTTCAATATCAGAATTCATCTTTGTGAAACCCAATAGATTATTGTATTGACCCGGTGTTGGGATTAAAAGTCTTCTTGATGTTGTTTGAATTACCGCTGCTCATATTTGTGTTAATGCTGCTCAGCTGGAGTTAGTACTGCTAAGAGATTTCAAAGAAAATATGCTAAGTGTTTACTACTGCTAGTACACAGTTAGTACTGCTAGTGAATATTAGTGCTGCTGATGAACATCAAAGAAAATATGCTAAGTAGTTACTACTGCTAGTACAAAGTTAAGACTGCTTAGCTGAAGTTAATGTTGCTAGTGAAAATATGCTTGAAGTTACTACTGCTAATGAATGTCAAGTTAATGCTGCTAGTTAGTACTGCTTATATGATATGTATTAGTTATTTATAGAAAAGATTTTAGATACTTAGGAAAGTATTGTAAGCCGACTAGGACTCTTTGTGTATAAAAGGAGGTCCTAGGGTATAGAGTTTGATGTACCAAAAAAAACACCAGAACCAAAACCATATACAACTAGAAACCCTAATACTTTGTGAGTATTCATATTAATATCATTAATAATATTGGAGCTTGTTTGTCGAATTATATGTTCATAGAATTACTGTTTCATTGACAATTCTTCATAATATTAAAGATTAGATTCCGCATAATCTTTAATACATTCAAACACAGTTTCTACTATAGTTGTGTTAGATTTATCTAATATAACTAAACCTTAAACAAGCATAAGGAATTCGATCTATTAAAGTGGCATCAACAAGTTTTATCAAAGCCAGGTTGAGAAATTATGAATAAGAAGAACCTATTTTTTCTAAAAGATATAGATCAAGATTCTGCACACATGATGGCTGCATCCAAAGTTCCAATGCTCAAACCTGGTGAGTATGAGATCTGGAGGATGAGGATTGAACAATATATCTAGATGATCAGGGACTATGCATGTGGGGAAGTCATAGAAAATGGTGCAACCTTGCCAAAAACAACAACTGTGGAAGGTGTTGTGACAATGATGCCTATTACAACTGCTGAAGAAAAGGCTCAGATAAGATTAGAGGTGAAAGCTAGATGTACTTTAATGATGAGCAATCCCATATGAACTCGTTAAAGTTTTAACTCTATAAAGGATGCTTAAGAAGTTGCTGAAAGCTGTTGTTAAAGAGATTTAGTGGGGAATGAGGAAGCTACAAAGATAAAATCAAGGAATTCTTAAAGCAGCAATATGAAAACTTCACTGCTCCAAGCTCAGAGATGCTTGATCAAACTTTTGATAGGCTTCAAAAGCTTGTGAGTCAGTTGGAGCTTTTGGATGAAAAGCTTTAACAAGAAGATGTTAATCAAAAGTTATTCAGAAGTTTGTCACCTGAGTGGAACACACATGCTGTTGTGTGGAGGAATAATAAAGTTTGATTTAGATACAATGAGCATGGATGATATCTACAACAACCTCAAGGTGTATGAACCAGAAGTTAAAGGGATGTCTAGCTCAAGTTCAAGCACACAAAATATAACTTTTGTGTCCTCTTCAAACAACAACACTAGCAGTACTAATGAAGCAGTTAATACTCCTCGTGGAGTTTCTACTGCTAGCACTTATGTTAATGTTGCTTACTCTACAAATATTGGGTTAATTTGGAGTGGTTGCTGTTATTTTTTTCGTGTTATTCTTTGCTACGTCAGCCAAATTTCCTTACTTTATAATGAGGACTTGAAACAAATCCATCCAGATGACATGGAAGAGATGGATTTGAGATGGCAAATGTCCATGTTAACTATAAGGACTAGAATGTTTTTGAAGAATACATGAAGGAAGCTTACTGTTAACGGCAATGAGACTCTTGGTTTTGATAAGTCCAAAGTGGAGTGCTACAACTGCCACAAGAGGGGACATTTTGCTAGGGAGTGCAGAGCTCTAAGAAATCAAGACAACAAGAACAAGGAAAGCTCAAGAAGGAGTGTACCTATGGAAACATCTACTTCCATAACCTTGGTTTCAAGTGATGGTCTTGGTGGATATGACTGGAGTGATCAGGCAGAGGAAGGGCCTAATTATGCACTCATGGCTTTCTCATCTTCAAGTCCTAACTCAAAGGTATCCAATGATTCTATTTGTTCAAAATCTTGTTTGAAAACTATTGAATCTCTTAAATCTTTCAAAAAGGGGATTCAACTGTTAAAAGATCTATAAGGAATATTGAGTTAATGGTTTTAGGTTATAAGACAGGTTTAGAGTTTGTGGAAGAAAAACATACGTTTATAAAAGTAAATGAGTCTATTTATTTACAAGATATTAAGCGCTTAAAATTTGAAATTCATATTGGATAAATAACTATTAGAGAGCTTAAGAAGAAGCTTGAATTAGTTCAAAAAGAAAAAGATGGCATTCAACTTAATGTAGGTAAATTTAAACATGCATCTAAAAGTTTAAACAAGCTCATAGAGTGCAGATGTTAACAATGCAAGAAAGGTTTAGGCTATGAAAATTATAATGCAGTTCCACCTCCCTACACAAGAAATTTCATGCCTCCAACACCTGACTTGTCTTTTATTGGTTTAGATGAGTTTGTTAATAAGCCTGTAGTTGAGAACTGTAAAGCTATGTCTAGTGAAGAAGAGCCTAAGGTAGTTAGGAAGAATGATGATGCCCCATGTATTGAAGAATGGGTGTCAGATGATGAGGAAGAGGATGTGTCTCAGCCTAAAAGTGAAAAGAAAACAGTTAGGCCTATTATTGTTAAGAAAGAGTTTGTCAAATCTAAACAACAACAAAAACTACTAGGAAATTTGTTAAACAAGTTGAGCAACATAGGCTACTCACAGTCCAAAAGGAAATCAAAGAAATTGGAACAATATGATGTCTCAAAAACTAGGAAGCAATTTTGAGATATTTAGTAAGGCCTGTTATATGTGTGGAAGCTTTGATTATTTGCAGGTTGATTGCAATTACCATCAAAAACAGTTTCAATATCAAAGGATGGTAAAACCTGTTTGGAACAATGCTCAAAGGGTGAATCATCAAAACTTTGCTAAAAAGACTCACCCCTATGCTAAAAAGAACTTGGTTCCAAGAGCAGTACTAATGAAGTCTGGTTTAGTATCAATTAATACTGCTAGACAAAATATTTCAAAAACAGCAGTATTGGTTAATACTGCTAGACAAGTTAATGTTGCTCACTCAAAATTAACAGTGAATGCTGCTAGACCAATTTCATATCTTTTTTAAACAGCACATTCAACTGTTAAGAAGCCCATTCATGAGAACACAACATTTAAAAACAGTAATATTAATAAAAAGGTTAATACTGTTAGGGGTAGTTTTTAAAAAATGTAATACTGCTAGATTAGGCAAATGCAGTTTAGAGTAGTTAATGTTGTTCTGTTAAGGGAAATAATTTTAATGCTGTTAAGGCCTCAGCTTGTTGGGTTTGGAAACCAAAGCATAAAGTTTTAGACCATGTTTCTAAACACAACAGTGCATCAATCATCCTAAAAAGTTTAATTATATTGATGCACAAGGCAGATCCAAGTCAGTGATGGCTTGGGTCCCCAAAAGAAACTGATTTTCTTATCTAATGTGCAGGGCAATCCACAAATGGATTTACAGGATCAAGGAGTGATTGATAGTGGATGCTCAAGGCACATGACAGGGAACATGTCCTATCTTACAGACTATGAAGAGATAGATGGAGGATATGTTGCTTTTGGAGGGAACCCCAAAGGAGGGAAAATCACAGGAAAAGGTACCATTAAAACTGGTAATCTAGATTTTGAAAATGTGTATTTTGTGAGAGAGTTAAAGTTTAATCTCTTTAGTGTCTCACAAATGTGTGATAAAAAGAATAGTGTTCTTTTTAATGACACTGAATGTATTGTTTTATCTCCAAACTTTAAGTTAATTGATGAAAGTCAAGTTTTACTTAGAGTTCCTAGAAAGAACAATATGTATAGTGTTGATTTAAAGAACATAGTTCCTAAAGGAGGTTTAACTTGCCTTTTTGCAAAAGCCACATCTGATGAATCTAAACTTTGGCATAGAAGGCTAGGTCACTTAAATTTTAAAACCATGAATAAATTGGTTAAGGGAAATCTTGTAAGAGGTTTACCTTCCAAACTTTTTGAAAATGATCAAACCTGTGTTGCTTGTCAAAAGGGAAAGCAGCACAGAGCCTCTTGTAAGTCCAAAACAGAGAACTCAATCAGTCTTCCTTTACATTTGTTGCATATGGACTTGTTTGGTCCAACATTTGTAAAAAGCCTTATGAAGAAAATGTATTGCCTAGTTGTCACAGATGATTACAGTAGGTTTACATGGGTTTTCTTTCTAGCTACTAAGGATGAGACTAGTGGCATTCTTAAGTCCTTTATAACTGGGATAGAAAATCTAGTAGATCACAAGGTTAAGGTGATTAGATATGATAATGGAACTGAGTTCAAAAACAAAGAAATGAATCAATTTTGTGAAATGAAGGGTATTTTAAGACAATTTAGTGTAGCTAGAACTCCTCAACAAAATGGAGTTACTGAGAAGAGGAATAGGACATAAATTGAGGCTGCTAGGACTATGCTAGCTGATTCTAAATTGCCAACTACTTTTTGGGCAGAAGCAGTTAATACTGCTTGCTATATGCAAAATAGAGTGTTAGTAGTTAAGCCTCATAACAAGACCCCATATGAACTTTTTCATGGTAGAACACCAACTTTAAGTTTTATGAGACCATTTAGGTGTCTTGTTACCATTCTCAATACCATAGATCATTTAGGCAAATTTGATGGTAAGGCTGATGAAGGTTTCTTTATTGGATACTCTTTGAATAGTAAAGCCTTTAGAGTATTCAATAGTAGAACAAGGATAGTGGAAGAAAAATTACATATTAGGTTTATTGAGAGTACACCTAATGCTATAGGTAGTGGACCAAATTTGCTATTTGATATTGATGCACTAACAAGAACAATGAATTATGAGCTAATTGTTGTAGGTACACAGTCTAATGGTTTTGCAGGTACAAAAGCAAGTGATAATGCAGGTCAAGCAAGAAAGGAGACATAACCTGTTAAGGATTACATTTTGCTACCATTATGGACTGCTGATCCACCATATTCTCATGATGATGGATCTAAACCTTCAAGTAATGATGGAAAGAAGGTTGATGAAGATCTAAGAAAAGAAAGTGAATGTAATGATCAAGAGAAGGAAGATAATGTTAACAACACTAACAATGTTAATGTTGCTGGCATAAATGAGGTTAATGTTGTTGGTGGAAAAATAAGCATTGAACTTCCATTTGATCAAAATATGTTTGCTTTGGAAGATTATAGCATATTTGACTTCTCAAGAGATGATGAAGATGATGGTGCAATGGCTGACATGAACAATTTGGATACAACAATCCAAGTCAATCCTAATCCAACTACAAGAATTCATAAAGATCATCATCTTGATCAAGTGATTAGAGATTTGCAATCAGCTACACAAACAACAGAGATGTCAAAGAATTTGGAGGAACATAGGTTTGTTAGTACTATTCAACAAAGAACAAACCATAAAGACCTTTAAAACTGCATGTTTGCTTGCTTTTTATCAAAGGAAGAACCCAAAAAAGTAATTCATGCATTGAAGGATCCAAGCTGGATAGAGGCTATGCAGGAAGAGCTTTTATAATTCAAGTTACAAGAAGTTTGGACCTTAGTGGATTTACCAAATGGAAAAGGGCTATAGGCTCTAAATGGGTTTTCAGGAATAAAAAGGATGAAAGGGGAATTGTGATAAGAAATAAAGCAAGATTTGTTGCTCAAGGGTACACACAAGAAGAATGGATTGACTATGATGAAGTCTTTGCCCCTGTTGCAAGAATTAAAGCAATTAGGCTATTTTTAGCTTATGCTTCATTTAAAGATTTTGTGGTGTCTCAAATGGATGTAAAAAGTACCTTTCTCTATGGGAAGATTGAATAAGAGGTGTATGTATGTCAACCACCAGGATTTGGAGATTCAGACTTTCCTGATAGAGTATATAAGATTGAAAAAGCACTGTATGGACTACATCATGCTCCTAGAGCTTGGTATGAAACCTTGTCAACATATCTATTAGATAATGGTTTTCAAAGAGGGAAAATTGACAATACCTTATTCATTAAAAGGTACAAAGGTGATATTTTGCTAGTCCAAGTTTATGTGGATGATATCATCTTTGGTTCAACAAAGAAGGAGCTATGCTTTGCATTTGAGAAGTTGATGCATGAGAAATTTTAGATGGGTTCTATGGGAGAACTTACATTCTTTTTGGGATTACAAGTAAAGCAGAAGAAGTTAGTCAAGATAAATATGTTGATGAAATTTTAAAAAAATTTAGGTTTACAGATGTTAAGACTACAAGCACACCAATGGAAACTCAAAAGCCTCTACTCAAGGATGAAGATGGTGAAGAAGTGGATGTTCATATATATAGGTCAATGATTAGTTCATTGATGTATCTTACATCTTCAAGACCTGACATCA
>BQNB010180865.1:0-11642 GCA_026074375.1 Tanacetum coccineum
GTACTGGAGACTCTTATGGTCAGTGTAGATAACACTTTTCGTCCCATAAAGATAATGTCTCCAGATTTTAAGGGCGAACACCACCGCACCCAATTCTAGGTCATGGGTGGTATAATTTTTATCATGCATCTTCAACTGTCTTAATGCATACGCTATCACTTTGTCCTGTTGCATCAGTACACACCCAAAACCTTGTTTCGATGCATCACAATAGACTACAAAGTCGTCTGGTCAATCAAGGAGTGCTAACATTGGAGCATTGCATAGCTTCTCCTTCAGAATGCGGAAAGCTTCATCTTGCTTATCTCCCCACACATATGTCTTATTCTTTTGAGTCAACAGGGCGAGGGGCTTGGCGATCTTGGATAAATTCTCAATAAACCTTCGGTAATAACCCACCAATCTTAGAAATAAACAAATTTCAGTTGACGATTCAAGGGTCTTCCAGTTCTTGACCGACTCAACCTTGCTAGGATCCACGTGGATACCATCACGGTTGACCACATGTCCTAGGAACTGGACTTCCTTCAACCAAAATTCGCACTTTGAAAATTTGGCGTATAACTTCTCCTTCTTGAGTAAGTCTAAAATCGTCTTCAGGTGGACTTCATGTTCTTCTTCTGACTTTGAGTAGATTAAGATGTTGTCAATGAACACAATTACGAATTTGTCCAAATACGGCTTACAGACACAGTTCATTAAGTCTATAAATATTGTTGGTGCATTTGTCAGCCCAAATGGCATAACTGTGAACTCAAAATGCCCATATCGGGTTCTAAATGCAGTCTTCGGTTGATCTTCCTCTCAAACTCTTAGCTAATGATATCCTGAACGAAGATCTATCTTAGAGAAACAACACGCACCTTGTAACTGATCAAACAAGTCATCAATTCTGGGGAGAGGATAGCGGTTCTTTATAGTCAACTTATTTAATTCCCTATAGTCAATACACATTCTCATCGTACCGTCTTTCTTCTTAACAAAAAGCATAGTGCTCCCCATGGTGAGTGACTGGGTCGAATGAAGCCCTTCTCTTGAAGCTCTTTTAGCTAGTTTGACAACTCTAGCATCTCTGACGGAGCTAATTGGTATGGCGCTTTAACAACTGGCGACGCGCCTGGAATCAAATCGATGCGGAATTCTATCTCACGCACATGAGGTAAACCTGACAGATCATCTCGAAATACCTCAGGGATGTATCGGACAACCGAATGTCATCAAGCTTCTTTTCATCAGCCTTGATACACACAAGTGATCCAGGATCCTTTTCCGGCATCTCGCCTTGTAATTCAAGAATCTCGCCATTAGAAGAGGAATACGGACAATCTTTTCATAACAATCTATGACAGCTCGGTGGTATGACAACCAATATATGCCAATAATTACACTGAAACTTCATAGTCGGGTCGGGAGTAGGTTAATTTTGAACACGTAATTAAGCAAGACTAAGGTGCAACAACATAAAATAGTGTTGGTACTAACCACCATTCCATCTGCTAACTCCAACTGTTCGATACGCCAACCCCGAAGAGGCCTACATATTGAAATTCCCTTGAAATTATAGTACTTTGATCAACTAGTACCACATATAATTCTATATAGACTACTTCACCATCTAATCGTTTTAGTGAATCATATTATTAAAGTAAAAACGTTTATAAGTATACTTTAGTTAAAAACTGCGTGTTAACTTTCGTTTTAAGTCCGTTCTTTCGTTTTTACGTCCCGGCTATCTCGTATTAAGACGAGTTATCAAAATATACATTTTCAAAATCTGAGTTTTCTGGTGAATAGTGTTTTTACTTTTCGAAACAGTATATATATTTATTTTATATGATTTTAGTTATTGTAAATCTCGTAAATGTCGTAAACTTATCGTTTTAACTCCGTATTTAGCGTTATTCTTTCGAGTACGTCTTGTATTTAAAAGTTTTATCGATTTATTAATGTTTTAAAAGTATAAGTTTCAGTGGTGAATAGTAACATTTATAAAAATAGTTTTATAAAAGTATATATTTAACGTAAACTTGAAATCGTCGTATCTTTTTCGTTATAAATTGGTTTTTCGATTTTCTTATCATTTTGGAATCGTCTGGGTCGTACTATCTTTTTAATAATGGTTGGGCGCTGGTACCAAGGTTGAAACCAAAAAAAGAACCTTTATAATACTTATACTTATCTATTTTTATGATTGTTTTATATACCTTTAACTTAATAATTTACCACAAGTTTTCCAAAACTTATTATATACTTGTTTTACATATAATAGAGTCCAAGATCATTTATATGTCCATTGAGTTCCAAAGTTTCAAGTCCTTAACAAGGCTTAAAAAATCCTTAAAGCTTTCTTAAATAAACTTTAAATTAAAGTTTTATACATATACATGTTTACACTTAACCAACATGTTACAATACTTATATATCCATTATTTTATGATATTATCAACCTCATAAATATGTAAAAATGTTCAAACCCATTGTTCACAAGTAGAAATAAGTTTTTTTACATGTTTAAAAGTATCCTAAATGGTGATATTGCTAAATAGAACATATAAACACATAAAATGATAAACTGTAAGAATAAAAAGGGTTTAGATAACTTCATGGTGCAGTATGTTGATGACCAACCACAATCTAAAGCCCTTGTTTAGAATACAAAAACTCTATGCAAACCCTTGAAACCCAATTTCCAAAGAAACCCTAATTTTCTTTTTCATTGCCTTAACTCTTGGTAAAGGCTTAACCAAGCCTTATATCTTTTTTTGGTAGGTCTTAGATATGATGTAGGAATGTGAGTAGTGTTTGTAAATAAATTTTTGTATGGATTTGGTGGTGGTTTGATGTTGGCCGTGGGTTTTAGAGAGACAAAGGGAGTATATGGTGAAGTTTTTCTTTGCAAATGAGAAGTGTGTGAGTTTACTTACTAGTGCAAGCCTTTTATAGTCCTAAGACTAGTCAAAGAAACACAATGAGAGAATTAAGGAGTCTTTGGTCAAGACTTGTGAAAGTCTTTAGGTTTTAATGACTTGGTTCCCTAAAATAGAAATCATCTCATGAAATTTAGGGAATGAATTGACTAGCTAATATCTTATTTGCAAAATGAAAGTATTACTTGCCTAGTATAAGTTGGTAACTTTAAACATATTGTATAATTTTGTAAAGTGTATGTATTGGTTTATTTATTTCATGGTAAATTCGGCTCAAGTGATGAATGTAGGTAAAGTTTTATAAAACTTTGAGCATTTGTTATAAACATAAGTATTTGTTGAAGCGTAGATTAATTTTGTTGGTTCCGGGTATGCTTAAACGTAATTTATCGCGAAACGTAAACGATTTACGTAACCAATAAAAAAATAAAAACATAATAAGTAAATTATTACTTTAGTAATAATAATAAAATGATTTCTTGACGTAAACTAAAATTCGTTTGGTATCCGTTTACGCTAATTGTTGATTTTTAGTTTACGCGATTTAACTATATAATAAGAATTAAAGTAATCGCGTACGAGAAAAAAAAATAATTAGTAAAATAGATGACGTCGTAAATGACCTGAAAATACGGAATATTACAGTTATGACCTGTGAGGATTGGGTAGACATTAGGTTTCCTTTTGATATGATCGCTTCCTTTCGTATTCTTAACTCAAAATTGTCTTCGATGTTTCATTTGTTGATTACTAAGATGGTCGGCACACGTGGATCTACCCCCGAATTTTCAGGTCCTGCTTTTGAGGCGGCGGTGCAGCGAGCAGTTGATGCATTGCTACCTGGTCTCACTACTCGGCTCACCAATGAGATCCGTCAGAATGGTGCTGGGGGAAGTGGTGACCAACCTCCCACCATCCAGACCTGGTTGGAAAGGTTTGGGAAGCAGAAGCCTCGATCTTTTAGCGCCGTAACCACTCCAGTTGATGCTGAAAACTGGATTGCTCACATTGAGAAGATATTCGAGGTTTTAGGATGTGCTGATGAATTCAAGGCTAGGTTGGCAAGTTACAAGTTGGAAGGAGATGCTCTCAATTGGTGGAAGGTTTTTAAACAAGCCAAAGGAGGTGAGACGTATGTGGCTACCTTGTCATGGAAGGATTTCTGTGACATCTTCTTTTTGCAGTACTTTCCCAGGTCTGAGCAACAAAGGTATAAGAGGGAGTACCACACGATTCATCAGAGAGATAGAGAGACCAGTGGTGAGTTTATGAAGAGGTTTCTCACATTGGTAGGTTTCGTGGGTAAGAAGGCAGGTCCTACGGAGGAACAGGCCAAGCATTTCAAGTGGGCACTTTGTGATTGGATTCTAGATGGGATAGTAAACACGGAATTTACTAATGTAGCTCAAGTATCCAATGCTGCTAGGAACATTGAGATTCTCCGTGATAGGTCAAGTCAGAATAACAAGAGAAACCGTGATGGGGACCGTATTCGACCGACAGCTCAGGGTAACAATCAGAGTGGTTATGATCAGAAAGGTTATGACGGCCGCAGTTATGACAGGCAGGATGGCAAAAGTAATCAGAAGGCATTGCAAAACCGAGGTCAGCAGTACAACCGTTCTTTTGGGTCTTCAGGTCAAAAAGGATACCCGGACTATGCCTCCTCTCCTCCATGTGACACATGTGGGAAACTTTATCCGGGCAAGGCATGTCACAGGGATACTGGAGCTTGTTTCTCTTGTGGTTCGACTGGGCATATGGCCAGGGATTTCCTTAAGAATGGTGGAAACAGTGGAAATGGGAACAACAAACAACCTGCTACAAATGGTCGCGTATTTGCATTGACTTCTGATCAGGCAGCTAAAGTCTCAGGTACCATTTTAGAAATTCTTTCAATGTACGATCATGATGTGTTTACCGGTGCGACACATTCTTTTCTTTCTCTTACATTTTCTAAACATATTAAAGTCCCCTCTACACCACTAGATTTTGCTTTATCTATTTCCACGCCTAGAGGAAATAATGTAGTTCTCAGTCATGGGTTTAGGAGTTGTCCGTTACGTTTTGATGATAAGATTCGTTTTGCTAATTTGCTTCCTTTAGAAATGAGTGACCTCGATATTATTCTTGGTATGGATTGGTTAACTGAGCATCGAGCTACAATCGACTGCTATACGAAACATGTCATCTTTGGCAATTGAACCATCCTGAATTCATTTACCAAATTTCCCGACCTAGTATGCCCATTAAAATCACATCTGCTCTCAAATCCCGAACATGAATTTCTCACGGTTGAGAAGGGTTTTTAGCATCAATTATTCTTAATGTATCTCCGTGTAGGGGCGTTCGACATTTTGTTATAAAGGAAAATTAAGTTCGTGCTTCATTGGTCCGTTCGAAATCCTAGATCGAGTTGGTAAAGTTTCTCATCGTTTGGCGTTACCTCCACAATTATCTCATGTTCATAATGTGTTTCATGCATCTCTTTTGAGAGATTACAACTATCACCTGCTTCATGTGGTTTCGTATCCGTTAGATCAGATTCGTGAAGATTTGTCTTTTGCCGAGGAGCCAGAGGCTACTTGGGAAACTGAATAAATGATGCGGACTAATTATCCACATTTCTCTTCGTTATTTGGTACGTTTCCGTTTGTGATTCGACTTCAATTTCGGGGCCGAAATTTTTTTTAGAGGGGAAGAATTATAACACCCGAAAATCTTAATTAATTATTTTATTAATTATATTTTCATTTTTACTAATTATGTTATTAAATACAAATAAAAAAATCGAGTCGTGAGTAAATAATAAGATAAGAATGAATCAACAATATAAAAAGATGATGTGTAAAATATTGAAAGTGATTGTATGAAATGCATATTGCAGAAAAAAACGATGAATCTTATCGAGATTATTTTTATTTCCTACTGGCTCAATGTTGTATCATTTCTTTTAAAATAGTAGAATCCCTCATGAAAATAACTGATTTCTTTGGTTATCTCAACTCGCGTCTAAAATGGATAGAAATCAATCTTATTCTTTGTTCACGCGTTTCATGCGAAATGTTAGTGTCCCCTTCATATTTATTACCCCAAACGTGTGCCACAACTCCATTACAATACTCCTTAAGCTAAACAAAAGCTGCGATTATCCATTAAACCTAGTGATATACGGGTTAAATGTTTTGATTCGTTGATGCGTTATAGTTCGTCGTAAGGCTGAGTTTTTGGGTTCATCTATCCCTATACGTGTGGTTGTGGGTTTTCAAGCTTTCGGTTCGTGTTAGCGTTCGGGTTTGGGTTCGGTTGTGTCTCCTTGAACCTTAACGTTCGTGTTCGTGTTTCCTGGTTTCGATATATCTTTGTTAGCCTTGAGGTAATTCTTGGACTGTCATTCATCCTCTAATCGTTATATTAATATGATATATACCTACATATATGTTCTAGTATTAGATCATATTACATGGATTTAAAAAAAAAATTAATGAAAGTTGCATGATCATACAAAGCGTATAAGCCAAAGAGATTTCACAGTTGATTGAGTTATAAATGGAAACTTGTTCCTTTAACCCCTGATGATCAAAAGTGAGTCAACATAGAATCAAAATTTAGATTTAAGCTCTGGTATGGAGCTAAACATAGTTTTGTAAATCTATACAATGCGCTTAAAACAAGTAAAGAAGAATTCGAAATCGAATTACGATGAGACCAGGGGCGGAGCCAGGATCTTTTGTGAGAGGGGGCAAAAAATTTTTTGTCACGGCAGCCTGAAAAAGTAAAAAAAACCTTAGGCAAGATTCTCACTAATTTTTTTTACCAAACCGATAACAACTAGACACATCAAAATAAACCAATAATGTTGAGTGACAGACCTAGTCAAGAAACCAAGATAGTTCTCAAGTTAAGGGCCCGTTTGGTTTGTGGACGGGTTTAGGATTAAGATTTTGATTTGAATTTAAATTTGGTTTAAGATTTGGATTTGAATTTGATATAAGAGAGAGAAAATGATATTTAAAAGTATATTATAAATTAAAATTAAAAATTAAAAATAAAAGTTATTATTGTATATAAAAATAATAAAATAAAAAATAAGAGGGTGAGGTTTTAAATAGGCCCACAAAATTAGAAAAGGAGGATAAAGTGTATGGATTTGCAAATGACTTATTATTTGGACTTGAGCCTAAACCAAATAGTAACAAATGGATACCAAACATTTTTAAAGCCAAATCCAAATCCTCTCATAAATAAGTGAAACCAAACGGGCCCTAAGTGATCACGAATAAAGACACAAATATCAAAAAAACATCAAAACATTCAAAGAAAATTACGTAGTAAACTTCAAACTATATCATACTTAATAATTGCTAAAAGGTATTACAAGATGTTGAAAAATTATTATACTTGACATTAAATGGTATATCTTTATAATTATTTTTTAAAGAGAACTTTTTATCCATTGGTCAACTCTATACCACCCACGATGGTAATCTAACCCTACACGACATATATGATTTTTTATTCTTCCCCTTTATCTCTCCCAGTACACATCTTCTTCTTCCTCCAAAACAAATCTTGCATCTACAATTTCAAATTTCTTTGTGTATCCCAAATCTGTTTCAGAAACTCACCAGAATCGGAGTTATCCATGAAGAAATTATTTGTAAGGGGGGCAAAATGACGACAAACACGAGAATCTTCGAAAAAATACAGTACGCTGGAAAGTTTGGAGAGGGCACATGCCCCCCGTGCCCCCTCCGTAGCTCCGCCCCTGGGTGAAACTATCTATTATGTATGCATGAAAGCTTATATACATATATAGTTAGTCATTAGTTATTATTATTATTATTATTATTATGCAATAATATATTTAAACTTCATAACAGATTCATATGTAAACATATTTCTATGCAAACGAATCAACATGGCCCATTTCAATGGAATTATGTAATATATAAACATGATAACTAAGTGTATAGTGATACTTCTATAAGAAGTCATATTTGAAAGAATGATAAGTTTCTTGTCAAATGTCAAATGGGAATATATATAACAAATGAAGTGTTTACTATATTCATTATATTAATAAAGTTTACTTAAACTAATCTGAGACAAAATCGTATAGTTAATAATTATTAGTTATCAAATTCTTGTAGATAAATCGAAGGAGTAAGTTGTGTTTTCGGATAAGCGTTGATTTGTTTAAGGTACGGATATATCTACTCTCTTTTTAAGCTTCAATTATTCGTACGGATATTCTATCTTTCACTCACGATACATATTATTTTATTAGTAATTTCTTCTTTGGTCATTGCGCTTTGTTGGCTCTTTCGTTTTCATTTCTAATCGGTACAGATATTCCGTCCTTTTAGTAAGGACATCTCATGACTTGATTCTCATTTGTTTAGCTACTTGATTCATTTGATATTCATTTGATACTCCGTTTGATTTGCTATCCGTTCTCATGATTTCATTTAATATTCGTTGATATTCGTATTCGTGATTCCTTTTATCCTTGTTTGAATATTTCGTATGATATTAGATTCGTTATCTTGATTGGATTATTGGTAACTTGTTCAGTTATATCTTTTGCGTAAATCTTTGCCCGAGCTATTTGAACTAGTCATAGAGGTACCATGACCATGTCATTGATGCACCAATGTCATGACACTATCTGTGGCGGTGTGATTGGTCCACGGCGTTCCCTTTTGAATGATGGCCTTTGATTATTATTAGCTTACATATGTATGTATACTCGTCATTGTACTTGTGTATATGGATATGACTTTGTTTTGCAGGGAGCGTATGGATGCATCCTAGGTACTTTGTTCCGTTCAGTTCAGGTGAATGGTTGTGTGTGTGCTATACACCCCATATCACATTTGGTACATCAGGAGTTGCAAATCCTGTGTACAACTTATTATGTGGGTATATGATTATATCTTTTTAGGGTCTATTCATGTATCATGTTTAGACATTTACCTGAGCTCGTGGGCATTCTTTTGTTGTTCTTGATTCTTATTCATTTGATTCGTATTTCGTATGATATTTGTTTAGCATGTTCTCGTGATTCGTTTCATTTATTCTTTTGTCTTATTACCTTTTTATTATTATATCTGTTCACTGAGCCGCATTTTCTTTTCCTGCAACATGTAATAAGCGGGAAGCTGGGATTTGAGTGTTGAGAGTAGGAAGCTTTTAGAGGACTGACCCTTGATAGATTTTCTTTGTTTGGATTTATGTTTAAGACTTATTTCGTTTAAAGATCTCTTTTCATTTAGACTTTGTTGGAATTTAATACTTTTGGAAGTCATTTGTTACATGACTTAGTATTTTTATTTAAAAAGGTCTTCCGCTTGCGTTTATATGTTCTGATATGACACCATAATGTGACTCTTGGTCTCTTTATCGGAACGGGATGTTATAGTACCTAAGGCTGCTGTTATGAAAGGTAATCATCGATTCTTTCTGCAATTTAGTTTCAGGCCTTTTCCATTGTAGTATCAAGACCATTAGCACACATAAGTTCAATTAAAACGTTAAATCATTGGTTGACTTACATTGGTCACAACTTGAGTGGTCCGTTTATATGGCTAGAAAAAGTATAATAAAAAGTTAAAAATAATGTAAAAGAATGCTATGCTTTTGGTTATCGGGTCTAGGATACAATTATGGAGGAGCTGTTTTACAAGGAAAATCAATCATTGGTACAAATATCATAAACAGTTTAAATTACGACTCTGTATCGACATATTAATTTAGCCGTTAAATCATGTCATGCTAGGATGATCCTATACCTTATCAACAATGACGTGGTAGGAACAAGGTAGAAACCGTCTCATGAAAGCTCCAACATACATGGGTAACTCATCAACCGACTTAAATGCTTTCCTGTGAAACCATAGTCACCAACACGACGTCGGTGAAACCTTGGCCTAGAAGCCAAGATGCTACAAGTGTGTCTACGGTATCCACAAATGGCTGCACTGCCACTGGTTGGCCAGTGATTAGGAACACCACACATTTGACCGAATATGTTTCTGTTTCTGATCATGCTTCTGGAATTGAAAGATTTGAAATGTCACCAAAAGTCTCTGTGTATGGTGGCTCTCTTACCACAACTATAGCGTAGTCAAAATTATAAGACTTTAAATACTCCTTGTCGGGTTTTTCGGTTTACAGTACTTTAGTGTTTGGATCAATTGTGCTTTTCACAACAGAGAAGATTTTGGTAGATATAATATTCAAAGGGGTTAATTTAGAGGCACAAATAATGGGTGGGTTGGGTAGTTTGAGTTATGGGTTAAAAAGGTTCATTTTGGAAGAGGTTGGATTGACCCAAAACACTTTCTGGTTTAAAATTTACATTTGTGTTTTAAATCTTAAACTCCATGTGTTACAATCCTTTTTACTAAATCAACCTGCAAACACATAAATTTTTAATGAATCATTATAAATTCTATCAAAACTGATCAAAAACGACGGCGTTTTGACCAGCTGGGCTGATATTGCTTTTTTCCCCCACCGTTGCTATCAGGCCCAATTCTGTCTGGCCCTTACCTACGCCGTAGATATGCGTGTAGAAGCACCTAGACCGATCATTTTACTGTCCCTCTCTGTTGGATTATGGTAGTCGAAAGCACGAATACATTACGAATATAAGTGAGCCTATTGGGGGCACACACGTTAATACACGGAGAACACGTTTTATACTTCACGTTAATAATAAACTAAGGACTAGAAATAGACAAACCGGAACCACAAGGGCACACTAGATGCTGGCCGAATTCTATGAGAATTAGAGGGGTTGGTTTCGTCTATTTGGAAAACAAAAAAAAGAAATAAGTGTTGTATCGGGACTAGGACTTGTCTCCTAGTTGGATTTGGCTAGGGATAAAGGGTTATATATACCCCTCATCCCATAAGCTCATTTACACGACACAAGTTTTAAAAACAACCTTCACTTAGAAATCGGTTTTTCTTCTTCTTTGTTTCCAGCCGAATTCAACATCTTTTAGGTTTGTTGGTTTTCGGTTTACATCCCACAACCGAGTTCGATTAAGCATCCAAGGTTTTCATTCTTGTTTCCCTCCTAGCTCGACATACAAGAATTGTTTACAAGGGGTTTGTTGTTTTTCTGTTCGAAGATTAAAATCCCAAAAGGGTTTCGGGTTTTTGCTATTATTCGATCAAGGCTTTATTCGGTTGTATTAGGGTCTTGTAACCCTAATTCGGTTCTTGGATTATTCGGTTACTAGTTCAAGGGTTTGCGTGGTAATCGGGATTGATACAAGGGTTGTTAGTTAGTGAAGTTAAGCCTAGCATAGCTTAACGTGTTCGGTTGACGTGACTGTGTGAGCAACCGTAGAGGCAATTATTTTAATTGCTTGTTTCGTTTTCTTGATCATATTAACAAAAGGTACGCGTTTCTATTTACCTTTTATTTGTGTTAACCATATGCTATTACTAGGTCCTATCCGCTGCGTACTCGTGGCTAAACTAGTTACCTAGGTATATAAATCCCAACACAAACTTATGTAATAGGTTAATAGAAACACAAGAAACAAGAAAAAAAGGTAGAACATGAAAGATTATGCCATTGGCACAAAGCACACAGTAAAGCCCATTTCCACTAATACCAGCAAACGACTATTATACATGAAAAAATAATACAGAAGAAGCAAGAGGCAATATAAAGAGCGACTGATGTCAACTTTG
>BQNB010180866.1:0-12640 GCA_026074375.1 Tanacetum coccineum
AATTTCAAAAAGTTTTGAAGGTAACCCTCTTATAATGTTTCCCCTTACTAGTTTATTTAGTGTTTTGAAATTTACATGTCCAAGCCTCCTATGACAAAGATTAGATTCATCTGGTGTGGCTTTTATAAAGAGAGAAGTAAGACCTCTTTGAGGAACAAAATTTTTTAAATCAACATTGTACATGTTATCCTTTCTAGGAACTTTGAGCAAAACATGACTTTCATCAGTTAGCTTAAAGTCCGGAGATAGAACAACACATTCAGTGTCAGTAAAAAGAATACTATTCTTCTTGTCACACATTTGTGAGACAATGAAGACGATAAACTTTAGTTCCTTTACAAAATACACATCTTCAAAATTCAATTTACCAGTTCTTATTTTACATTTCCTAGTAATTTTCCCTCCTTTGGAACTACCTCCAAAGGCAACAAATCCTCCATTAATTTCTTTATAATCTGTAAGATAGGATTTGTTTCCTGTCATGTGCCTAGAGCATCCACTGTCAATCACCCCTTTATCCTTCAAATCTTGTTGTGGATTGCCCTGCATAAAATGGTAAGGAAATTAGTTTCTTTTGGGGACCGAAGCCATCACTGACTTGGATCTGCCTTGTGCATCAATATAGTCAAATCTTTTTAAGTTCATTGATGCACCATTGTGTCTAGAGACATGGTCTAAAACTTTTTGCTTTGGTCTTCAAACCCAACATGCTGAGGCCTTAACAGCATTAGCCTCATTTCCCTTATTATCACTTACTACTGCTTTTGGCCCAACAGTAGTAACATCTCGCTTAACAGTATTAACTTTTTCTTTTAAATTAATGTTCCTATTTGTTGTAGACTTGTTAAAGGGCCTACTAGCATGTGTATATGCTCTATTAAAAACATTTGATGCTGTCCTTACACTATTCATTATTGGTCTTGGGTAGGCAGTATTAATTGGTCTGGCAGTATTAACTAATATTGTTGCTTTTGAAAAGTTTTGCCCAGCAGTATTAAGTATTTTAATGCCAGATTTTATTAAGACTGCTTTTGGAACAAAATTTCCTTTTGGATAAGGGTGAGTCATTCTTTGAGAATTTTGATGATTTGTCCTTCTAGCATTGTTCCATACAATTTTCTCTACCATTTTCTTTTCATACAAATCAAAATCTTTGATCAACTAATTAAAACTGCCACATTCATAACAAGCTTTATTTTTAAACTCAAAATTACTTCCTAATTTCTGAGTCATCAAGTTATTCTAGTTTCTCTGGTTACCTTTAGGGCTTTAACTGTTTTTCCTAAGGTATTTAGCTTGCTTATTTTTCTCTACCTTCTTAACAGACTTCCTAGGTGATTTCACATGCTTATTAGATTTAACAAATTCTACTTTAGCATTACTATGTTTTCTTTATCAGTCTCATTCTCATTTTCACTGTCAGATATCCAATCTTCAATAAGTGGTTCACTAACAAACTTAAGTTTTGACTCACACTCACTAACAGACTCATTCACTTCCACAAAATCATCTAGACTAGGATAAACTAAATCAGGTTTTGGTGGCATAAAATTCCTAATATAGGGAGGTGGGACAGCATTATACCCTAATCCTATTTTACACTTATCCATTATCTGACTGTCTAGAAGTTTACTTAGGCTTTTTGATGAATTTTCAAATTTTTGTATTGTAAGTTGAACCTCATCTTTTTCTTTTGTAGTCAACTCTAACTTCCTTTTTTATGGCTTCTATAATGTCTAAATCTCTCTTAAATTAGATTTACGTTTAAGAGTTTTATTCTTCCTTCATACAAGACTCATTTTTCTTAAAGACTTAACAATCTAGATTCTACAGATTATAAACTAGTTTTTATAAGAGACAACACTTATCTAGTTGTTCTTTAGTCTCTTAATTAATTGTTCATTTTGTTTCTTTTAGTTGATCTTTTACACATTCTAAACAGATGAAACAACAATCGTCTTGCTCATATAAGCAAGAAACGCATTGAAAAGCTGCAACATGATAGGCATTTAAAGTCAATGGATGAAGAATCCTTTGATAAATGTGTATCTTGTTTATCAGGCAAGATGATAAGGAAACCATTTCCACATCGTACCGAAAGGGCGACTGATCTTCTTGGGCTAATACATATTGATGTTTATGGACCACTTAGATATGTGTCAAGACAAGGTGCTAGCTACTTCATTACCTTTATGGATGATTATAGTTGTTATGGTTATGTTTATTTACTTAAACATAAACATGAACTCTTTGAAACATTCAAGGTGTTTAAGAATGAAGTAGAAAATCAACTCAAAGACTATAAAGGCACTTTGATCAAATCGAGGAGGCGAATATATTAGTCAAGAGTTTAAAGATTATTTAAAAGCTTGTGGAATTGTTCAGCAGCTTACACCTCCATACACACCACAACACAATGACGTGTCTAAAAGGAGGAATCATACTTTGTTAGACATGGTTCGATCGATGATGAATCTTACAACTCTGCCAATATCCTTTTGGGATTATGCTCTAGAGTCTACTACACGCATTCTTAATATGGTTCCAACCAAGAAGGTTGATAAGACACCGTACAAATTATGGTATGAAAAAGTCCCTAACTTGTCTTACTTAAAGGTCTGGTGATGTGAGGTGCTTGTGAAGCGATATACGCCTGACAAACTCCAACAAACATATGTTAAGTGTATCTTTATAGGATACCCAAAAGAAACAATGGGTTACTATTTTTACTTCTTAACTGAAAACAAAATAGTTGTTGCGAGATATGCTGAGTTCTTGGAGAAAAATCTTATATCACAAGAAGTCAGTGGGAGGGCTGTATAACTTAAAGAAATTCAAGATGAAGATACATTACCTTCTGAAAACACTAGCGAAATTCCTATGGAGGTTGAAGGTTTCGAACCACCTCAAGAGGAAGTAATTCTCGTTCGTAGGTCCGCAAGGACACATCAAGCTCCTGAACGCTTATGTCTAAATATAGAAGTAGAGGAGCATAGTTTAGGGGATCTTAATGGACCCACTAACTATAAAGCTAAAATATGAGATTCAAAACCTAATAAGTGGCTTGATGCTATGAATGCGAAGATGCAATCCATGAAAGACAATCAAGTCTTGTGCTTAGTTGATCTACTTCCTAATGGTAAGACTGTTAGAAGTAAATGGCTTTTTAAGAAAAGACCGACATGGATGGCAATGTACACACCTATAAAGCTCGTCTTGTAGTAAAGGGTTTTACTCAAACCTACGAGGTTGATTATGAAGAAACGTTCTCACCCGTTGCTAACATAAGAGCTATTAGGACTCTCATTGCTATATCGACGTTCTATGACTATGAGATATGGCAAATGGATGTCAAAACTGCCTTCTTAAATGGTTATCTTGATGAAGATATTTATATGGTGTAACCTGAAGGTTTATTGATCCTAAACATTCCAGAAAAGTATGCAAGCTTCAAAGATCCATTTATGGTCTTAAGCAAGCATCCAGAAGCTGAAATAAAAGATTTTATGAGGAAATAAAAAAGTTTGGATTGCTCAAAATCTTGATGAGCCATGTGTATATCAAAAGGCTAGTGGGAGTAATGTTACATTCCTCATCTTATATGTCGATGACATAATCATCATGGGAAATCACATTCTAAGTTTACAAAGTGTAAAGTCATAACTTGGAAAGTGTTTCGCCATGAAATATTTAGGGGAAGCGACATTTATTCTTGGAATAAAGATCTATCGAGATAGAACTAAGCGATTAATTAAACTAAGTCAAAGTGCTTACATGGATAAAATCTTGAAAAGGTTTAAGATGGAAAATTCAAACGTGGTAATATCCCCATGAAAGAAAGATTTGACTTGAATAAAACACGAGGTGCTTTAACACTTGAAGAGGTGAAGTGGATGCAAAATGTACCTTATGCTTCGGCAGTGGGATCCATTATATATGCGGTTAGATGCACTAGACCTGATGTTGCGTTCACGCAAATATAACAAGCCGTTTTTAATAGAATCCAGGAGAACTACACTGGAGTGCTATGAAAACCATTCTTAAGTATTTAAGAAATACTAAAGATATGTTCTTGGTTTATGGTGGAAATCCTAAAGCTGAACTTTAAGTTGATTGCTATTGCGATACTGGATTTGAGACTGATAGAGATGAAATTAAATCTCAAACAAGATACGTCTTCGTTTTGAATGGAGGCGCAGTAGATTAGAAAAGCTCCAACCAAAGTACTACTGTAATGTCCGCTACAGAAGCTACATACATAACAGCTTCAAAAGATGCAATGGAAGTTGTTTGGATTAGGAAGCTTATTTCAAGGCTTGGTATTGTACCAACAATAAATGAACCAATTAAGATGTTTTGCGACAATTCAACCGCACTTCTTATCGCCAACGAATCGGGGGTTCAAAGGGAAGCCAAACACTACCATAGAAGATACCATTACGTTCGAGAATGCGTCATATTGGGTGAAATTAATCTTCTTAAAGTTCACACATATGACAATCTAGTAGATCCGTTTACGAAGGCTTTACCGAAAGGAAAGCTTACTCAACATGCTAGGAGCATGGGACTTTGTTTAGCTAGTAATTTCATGTAGATCTGTGTTTAGTATTTGGATAAGGGATGTTAAGACAATTTTATTAATGATAATGATACTTGGTATGTTGGTTATATTTAATATAAATTGTGTCATATATTTGCATGTTTAATTGGTGAATAATATTTATTATTCTAAATTAGTCTATTGTCGATCAACAATATGGGAATATTGTTGAATTAAGACAAATCTGAGTGATTGGTGATATTTTTAGATATTAAAGGATGTGTCCGCCAAACTCACATGATATTCATAAGATGCATATCGGACTTCCCCAACTAACAAGATTATCACTTTATGGATCGGCGTCATTAAGTGAATCTTGTAAGTGATTTCGTTTACTAAATCCTTAGACTTGAGATGCAAGTAGGTCTTGCATGTGTGGATAATCCTTCTTGATATAGTTTAAGTTATCCTGAATAAGGTAGCTAATAAGGACTATTTTCAGAAGTGATTGTGAAGCATGTCACTTGACACTTGTAGTCAATAAAGAATTTGTTCCTTCAATAGTTGAAGAATGATGCCACTGGGCCCCTCGTAGGGTTAATCAGATGTATGTGTGGCCGCACCAAAAAACTCATGTAGATATGTCTCAATGATTTTTGGTAATCTTGATTAATTACATATACGAGAAATGGAATCGTTAATTAATGGAATGACTTAGATCCATATCTATTTTTAACATGGTATCAGAAACAAAGAGATTGTAAATGCATAAACCATTTATCCATGACTTTGTGAAACCACACTCGGGTATTTCTGGGAGCATTAGCGTGTTGCTAGACGCTTACCAATGTTATTATATTATTTGATACATGTCAAGTGGGAGCTGTAAGAATATGTGCATGATAAATAATATATGTTCGGGAATTTTATTCGAGCCTATGGGGACGCACGCGTTAATACGTAAAACAGTTATATTAAATATATTAAACGTAATAGATTTAATGATAAAGCTTAACGAGCGTTAAATATTAATATATATTTAATGAAAAGTATTATTAGTCATTAATAGTTAAGCAAGAGACTAATATGCAATTATGGAGAAAAGAAAAGTGTGAGAATTATTTCCTTTTTGCCTTAGTCATTTTGTCTCCTAATCTTCATGAGGAGGTGAAATTCCCTAACTTGCAAGCCAAGTTTAAGAGGCTATAAAAGGAGCCTAGGATGATTAGTTTTCTCATAACTTGAAAATCAATAACACTAAAAGTCTCTCCTCTCTCTCCCTCCTAGCTCATATGTTTTTGGTGGTTTTCGCGTGGTTACTAGTTTTATACACACGCGTATATTCAAGAACGGTGTTCGTTAATTGCTAAAAGGTACACGCTTCTTGAACCTTTGTTAATTACATATTCTATACGTGATTTATTTATTCCACTGCGTACTCGTGTTTATAAATAGTTTATTAGATCATAAAACCCAACAGTGGCATCACGAGCCATCGTGTAGAATTTGTAATTACAAAGAAGTAAAATTAGACAAATTAGAGTTCTTGGTTAATTTTTAAGCCCTTTTACACACACACACACACACACACACACACACACATATATATATATATATATATATATATATATATATATATATATATATATATATATATATATACTAGTTGCATGCCCCGTGATACGTATTCTATTTTAAAATATATTTTTATCAATTTTTAAATTTATAAAACTCGATCTACCTGACAACGCACTAATGGGCAGAGAACCCGATCGTAAATCCGAGGTTGCCCCAAGAGCTAAGTTGTAATTAGTTTTAATTTGAAATGTCACGTTTTGAAAATGGTTTTTGAGTTGATTTGAAATAAATAACAATAAAATAAATAACTGGAAATTAAAAAAGTTGGAGATATCAAGAGAGAGAACGTGCTAACCTAGTTACTTCATTACTACTATTATGAAAACATTTTCCTGTGCAATGTTAAACTATGGTTTCTTTAGTGGTTTCTAAGGTCGATAGACTTGAATGTGCATATTTAGTCTATCCTATACTCCTTGCGATTCCGAATCAGTCCCGAATCATCTAGGAGGTAGGTTATCCAGGTTACAGTAATTAATCTTAACTATTCCCAAAACATATCTAATAACCTATAAAGATTATTAACCCTCTATGAAAGAGTTCCTGTGCTTTTTAAGTATATTAATGGATAAGTGCGGTGACCGGTTAGTTCCTACACTAGGTAAGGAGTTAGTGATCCTCCCTAGTACCTATTGGATCCCATATTGACTAGATAATCTAATAACGGGGCAAGCTAGGGCTAAACCACCCGTACTACCAAAACCCAGGGTTACACGATAGTCAAGGAATATCTAACGAAACCATAATCTTACAGGAAACAATCATAACAAAAGTAACTACATAACTAGGCTAGCACTTTAAGTGCTTAGCCGCTCATGGTAACGAAAACACAGCAAGAAATAGAAGAAATCATAGATTGAAAACTCATAATTCTTACAATATTCGTATTTGAATGATTAAATACAAAAAGTAAGTAAAGTGTGATCTCCCTTGGACTCCAGGTGGAATTCTTTGAAGGTTGGAAGCCTTTGTCGCCTCTCCAATTGGCTGTGGAGGAGGTGATGTGTTTAGAAATAGCCATTTGATTGAGGCTCTATTTATAGGTAATCAAACCAGTTATGGCATAACTGGTAAAAGTGTTACGCCTTAACCTTCTTTACATGGCATCATAAATAACATTGTTGCGACGTGAACAGATATTACGGTTACCCCGTAACTTCAAATAATTTCCATGAGTACGTATCTTCATTTCCCATATTTTTGGATTTCGATAGTTACGACGTAACCATAAGTGTGTTATCCGTAACTCTAACGTTGGGTAAGATTCCATCCAAATACAGGTTTAACGGCGTAACTAGATATGGTGTTACGCCATAAAGTTATCCTTGATCTTCGTGCTTGCTTAATATAATGTTTCGGTGTAAACCATTTTGGTGTACGCCATAACATTCTTCAGATAATAACACTTTGGAGCTCCTTTTATCCTTGTTTCTTGTCATTTTCCTTGTATTTCACCTGAAAACTATAAAATAATAGAAAATATCTTGTTTTCTATGTATAGTGAAACATATTGCAGGTATGATAGGGGTATTTTTGCCACTAAAAAGTTTCAAATATTGATGTAATCAATATCCCCCACTGTGATTTCAGCTATGCCCTCAAGTAAAACCTGTTAGAATATTTCCTAAAAAGATTTCTCGAGAATCATTTCAAGAAATGAATCTAAAAAACAATTATGCTAGAAAAAACATTAAAGCCGAACACCTCATGAAAAGGGGATAAAAAGTCACTCAACTCTCCACGACAAGTCCTAATTGTTACATTTTCGTGGGTTAATCGCTCAAATTGCACAGTACCATCTAACTTGGAAAGGCACACAAACAGCACCAGTTAGAATATAGGTTCTGAAATAATTCTCGAAGCAACAAGGGATAATGTTGGTTTAAAAGAAAGGTATACACAATTAATGCTTGTTAATAAAAAAACACAAAACAATATCTAAAGTAATCAAAGGTTGTCATAACTACCACCTGTCCAACTATATAGGTCCAAAAGTCTAAGTCTGAGAATCTGATCTTCAATAATGGGTTACTAGCTCCATTCTTCATAAGTATTGGGATGACTTGGTGACTAACTCCATTCTTCATGAGTATTGAGATGACTTGGTGTAATAATAGGCTACTAGCTCCATTTTACTGAGTTGTCTTGGTGCAATAATGGGCTACTAGCTCCATTTTTATATATTTTTTTTTATTATTAACCATCTTTACATTTTTAGCACATGGGTGGCTTTTTGTTGCACCCACTTTTCTTCATTTTCTTTATAATATGCAAATATTACACGAGTTTATATCTTTAATTATTGCCCATGCAACATCCGATATTATACGCACATCACCCCACTTGAGATAAACAATGTCGGGAGTGGTGATACATGGGGGTCTTTATAAATCATAATTGATTGGTCTTCTATGAATGCATATAATTCTCGTTCCTATTTCCCCCAAACCATGGACTTAAGTAGCCTAAGGTGTAACGAAATGTTGTAACGAAACATATAGAGTAGTGGTGAAAACATAGATTGGTTTAACAAGGGTGATCTAAGGGTATCTTGCACTAATAATGAGTGCAACAAAAGGGTTTATCACGGGAGGTCGACAAGTCAGTGTAACAAGTCGATAAACACACACATATAGGCTATTTGGGTGATTTCCTAAGTGTTGCCTTCTTGAACTATCTATTCCTGCTAATCAATTAGGTCTCGAAATGATGTACAGACCAAGTTCTAAAGTCTACAATACTACCGGCACACTCAATATATTGGTGGATTTTTGAATAATATGATGGAAACGGAATATTAGGCTTAAATCTCACAAAGTATAATAAAGGGTAATGTGCATTCAACAAAGATTAATTCTAGTTATTTAAGAAAAAATTGTCAAAAAAATTAAAATTGGCATAATTTTCAAAGAAAACTAGAAAATCAAAGGCAAAACATACGTCAAGTATTAATTCTACTCCCATCCCCTCACTTGATTTGTACAATGTCCCTATTGTACATTAAGGAAATGAAATAAAAAGGAAAGAGTAGAATTAAGACAAGAAACTCCCTGAGCATTGCTTCGAAATTTGAAATTTGGCGGAAATCTTTATTTTCGTCTTCCCGCAAGCTCTTTATCCCTTGTGATCACAAAACAAACCAAAGCATAAAATCGTTCTACAAGAATTATAAAGTGTACAAGAAATACAAACCTAACTCACTTTCGTAGGAATCACGATTGCATTTAGCATATGCAACAAGCCTTTTAAACCACTTGGTGGCCCAAGTGGACGAGTTTAGTCTCGTGAGAGCTTCCAGAGAACATACCCACAAAGTCCATTTACGTACACAAGGTTTAGACATGTTTAAAACTTAAATTTTTAAGATTTCAGAAGGAGGTTACGGCGTAACTGTGAAATGGGTTACGTCATAATCACGTGGTAAAAATTTTAAGTTTTAAGGTGTTACAGCGTAACCAAGAAATGGTTTACGTCATAACTGCAGTGGTTACGACGTAAACTAAGGGTCCGTTTAGTTTGTAGGTGGGTTTAGGATTTGGATTAGGATTAGGATTTAGATTTGGGTTAAGATTTGGATTTAGATTTGATTAAGAAAGAGAAAAAATTATATTAAATTAGATATATAGTTTTATATTGTTAGTGGAGACTTAAAATAAATTTTTGTTATTTAATAAAATATATGTGTAAGAGTAAAATAGAAAAGATAGAGCAGTGGGTCCCATATAAGGTGGATAAACCCACCATTTAAAAGAGATTCCAAATAGTGAGTGTCAGTGGGTACGAGTGCAACATATTTTCTTTTGAAATTTTACCAAACAGCTTTATTCAGCCCAAAGTCGTATCTTATCTTTAAATACCACCAAACAAACAGGCCCTAAAGTTGTTACGCCGTAACTGCTGCAGATTCAGCAAAGTTATCACATGATTAAGAGTCGAGCTGGCCTCGATAATTGCCTCCTATCTTTTGGATTCTGCAAAACAAAGTAAGAAACATGCAAACCAACTGATGCAAAAAGGAAATTTCATTAAATAAAGGACGGGTTGTCTCCCGACAAGCACTTTTGTTTATTAACGAGTCTTTAAGTTAGACTCATGCTTATTCTACGTCATCCCATCATCAATACATCCCCGAATCCAATCTATAACTTCCCGATCATATTTGTACACATTTCCTAAACTAAGGCAACCTCTGTAGAATCCTTTAATCTTTTTTTCAGGCTTATGGATTCCTTTTTTCTTATCTTTGTCATTGACTTTTAACAGGGGTCCCATTGAGTTATGTTGTTTTATCGTTAGTTTCCTAAAGGCTTTTTTGGCTCGTGGCATATGAAATATTATTTTATCATCACCGATTTTAAACCAAAGTGTTACTTTACCCCGGTCTTCAACTAGTCCTATTTGTTCTTTGAAAGGCTGTCCAAACAGAACTTCGGTTAATCCCTTTTCCACAAATTCACTAATGTTTTCGAGAATGATGAAATCGACTAAGAATTGGTGGTTTCTAATGAACACATGTAAATTTTTAGCAAGTCCCACCATGTTAATTCCAGAATACATTAGTTCATGATTCATGATGGTGTTGTAGGCTTTTCTAGACATTATGTTGAAAGGGGTTTGTAGTTCAAAATAGGGGTTAAAATTAACAAACCCTATTTTGCAAGAAAGTTGTAAATTATTAGGGCTATGTAAATGGATTCTACCACTACTTTTTAAAAATTCGGTTCTAGCTTTTTTATTGGACAAAATCCTTGGATCTAGGTCATCCCACATGTCGTGTATATCAACAAATTCTTCCAATCCTATGCTTATTTTTTTCTCAGGATCATAGAGCGTCAAACTAAAATCTTCCTTGTCTTCCGCTAATTCTGATGGTGAGAGCGAAATTACATCTTGGCTTCCGTATTCGGGTGATAAGTAATTTTCAAAGTTCCCTGCCTTTTCGTCATCCATGACTAAATCATCTAATTCTTGCGTTTTATCTAATTCGTTTATAACGCAAATAGGAGAAATAAAGGCGGGAGATTCTTTCTTATTGATATTAAAAACTACTTGATCATTTTTAACTCCTAGAGAGATCTTTTTACCGTAAACATCAATCCTTGCATGAGCAGTTGCCAACATGGGCCTCCCTAGGATAATCAGGATGTTTTCATCTTTCATGATGTCGAGAACGACGAAATCAACGGGAAAAACAAAATTACTAATTTTTACTAGTACATTTTCTTTTATCCCTTTTGAAGATTGCATGGATCTATCAGCCATTTCGATAGTTATTTTAATTGGTTTCAAGCTTCCAAGTCCTAATCTTTTGAATAAGGAATAGGGCATAACGCTAATACTAGCCCCTAGATCAGCTAAAGCATTACTCATAGAGTGGTTTCCGATAATACAGGGAAGGATGAAACTTCCAGGATCGATTTCTTTCAGAGGAAGTTTATTTTGAAGGGTAGCAGAGTAGTGTGCGGGTAATTCCTTGATTTCATGAGAAACTACTTTTTGTAGTTGGTTCCTTATTTTCCTCAAGGATGCGCCTTTTTACTTTTTCATCGAATGTCTCAGTTTCAGGCATCAGAGTGTACTTAGGGTTGTGTGTGGAGATCAACTGAGCGAGGTGATTTAATTTTTGCTCTAACCTTTTTATAGAGGAGTCATGATTCTTTAAACTTAGATCAGTACTTATCATGATCTACTTCATCCACTCATTATGAATTGCTTGTGTTTCGCCAGATTCCTTTAGACATTACTAGAATTTGTCTTTGAGGTTGGTTGGACGATTGCTAGGTTCAGTGTAGGTCTTATCGTAGTCGATTTTGCTAGATCTTATGCTTTTAACCTTAACATAGTAACTTCTTCTGTCATCATCCGTATTCAATTTGCGAAAATATACTTTTAGCTCTTCCATTTTGTGATTTAATAGTTTTAGCTTTTCGGTGATAATACGTAATGGGTCAGGTGTAGTTATGTAATTTTCCTCACAATGCCACTTATGCGAATGTTCAACTAATTTTTGGATTGACTTTATTGCATCTGAAGATGTCATCCCATGAATAAGACCGTTTATGTTGACAGCTTGTCGAGTTTGGCTATTTAATCCATTGTAGAAAGTGTTTACCTTTTGGTGATCATTGAGATCGTGAAAGGGACACTTGAAAAGTAGGTCGTTATATCTTTCCCAATATCAAAAAGGGATCCTCCATCGTTCTGCTTAAAATTTTGGATTTCAATTAATTGTTTGAATATCATCGCAGGAGGGCATAATCTTTGGATGAAGTTTTGTTTTAGATCACTCAAGCTTTTTGTACATTCGGTTGATGTTCTTTCGAACATCTCTTAGCGATTCCTTCTAGAGTTAAAGGGAATACTTGTAGGGTAGACTCATAGGCGTTGAATATGCTAGCGATTTCAAGAACATTACTGATATGTTCGACAACACTATCGGTCAGACCATCTGAGAAGGAAATC
>BQNB010180868.1:0-12640 GCA_026074375.1 Tanacetum coccineum
AAGCATTCGCAAAAATAGAATAATAAAATCTATATATAGTTTTTAATCGTTGCCGTATCCATGTTGAGAGTGAGACTCGGAGGGGGTCGTAACTAAGAATTAAAACTATTTATGCGAAATCCAGTGTTGCGATATCCTATTTGGGAGAAAGGCCTAAGTAGGGGTTCGAACTAAGAACAACATTCCTATTGCAAAAGGAAAAAAAAATAATTATAGTACATGGAAAATAAAAAGAATGGTTAAAAATTTCATTTTCTCAAATCAATTTATAAGTTTTGTTTCCTAATCTCTTTTAGCTTTGAGTCGAGGTTTATCTATGTTATTAACATTTGAGCTTCAAAGGCTTATTTGTAAAGCTTAGATGAATTTCAACTATGAAGATAAATTGATCTATGGTTGAGTTAAAAAGAGTGCACACATCTTAATCATTAATTTATTCCTGGGAGTGAAAAGTTCACAAGTTATAAGTATAAGAGCTTAATCATTTGGACTTATATTGACAATGATCTTGTTTATTAGCTTTGTTTAGTCTAGTGAAAAGTCAAGGATGACGAATTTTCCTCTTTTGTGCTCTATTAATCGGGAGTAGCCTATTTCAATGAGCCTAAAAGTTGCAAAGTTGCAATGATTGCCATTAATGTGTTTCCATGAGATTAAATGTTGAGAAAAGCTTAAGTTGTTTAAAAAAAAACGAGTATGCAAAAGAGTTTGTAAACAAACATGTACCACCCTCGCGGGTTTATAAAATATGTAAATAAGTAAAGGTGAGGTTATGAATTTCACAATATCGGTGTTAAGTACTGATAAATGCTAAATTGTATATGTAAATTACCCGGGATTTTGCCAAATAAAAGCAATAAAATGCCAAAAGAATAGAAAAATGTGTGCTTTTGTGTTTATTGTGCAGGAAAGGATAAAAAGGACAAAAAGAAGCAAAAACAGTCAAAAACCGACAAGGAACGAAAGAGACAAGAAAAAGAGTGAAGAAACAGCCAAAGATCAAAGCCGGATCAGCCCGACACAGCAAGAAAGGAAGTCAAAGCCCAAAATAATGAAGTCAAAGGACTAAAAGTGACAAGCTTTCAAAGTTTAAAGGCTTATTTGGAGTTTTAAAGTTTCAAGGACTTTATTTGCCAAATGAAGAAAGTTGATTATTAAAGAAGAGAAAATGGAAATTATAAACACAAGGGTTAAAAGTGTCATTTTGAAACTCAGTTTTACACTACACAAGGGCGGGTGAAACACAAGGGGCAAAGTTGCCATAACCTCAAACCTTCAAACAGAATACGCGGCCAAAACACCCCTAACAAACTTAACTACCTTTCCCGCCAAAATTGCCCACAACCCAACCTGCCAAATTCCCAACCCCCTCTCCTTTATAAACACTTGACCTAGTTCATAAACCTTCCTCCTCATCATTTAGACCACGTGTCAAGCATTGATTGGATCAAATACGTCACTAATCCAATCCAACGGCCACAAATAAGCTAAAAAGGATCAAAGGCCACGATTGAATGGAAGCTTCATGAAACTCTCCCCTCTCTTCTTCATTCCTCTATAAATAGCAGCTTAGGGCTCACTTTTTGTTGTTGTTGAATTTGTTTTTAATTTTCATTTTGTATTTTCCTTCAATTTTAAGCAATTTTTCTTTCAAGTTTTTAAATAGCTTTAAGCTGTTGTATAATCTTTTGGTAGAATTTGAGCAATATAATTCAGTTTCAAGTTTACTTAAGCTTTGATTTCAATTTTAAGCAAATTTTACCAAACAAGCTCTTAATAAGCTCGTTCGAGCTTATTCATGTTCATAAGCTCAAATTCATGTTAAATCCTGTTTTTAATGATTCATTTACTCCTTCTAATCATTTCACATCATAACATGTTCATTTGAGTTCATTTAATCATGCATTGGAAGCTTATGAAGTAATAAGCTGAAAATAGCTTATTGAGCTATTTGCTGTTTGGTTTAGAGGCTTTGGAAGCCACTTAGGATCACAATTTGAGTCACTCACTCTACAAGAGTGACCTCTAGTGCTGAGACTTCCATTTTCAGGTTTAAATTTGTCAATTTCATTTCAGCTATTTCATTTAGCTTAATTCAAATTTTCTGTTTTATCTTATGCTTAAATCCTGTTTACTTAGCTTAGTTAGTTTATAAGTTTGTTAGTTTTAAGGCTGGTTTAGTTTAAAGTAAAGTTAGAATTCACTTTTTCAATTCTGTCATATATAGAGTTAGTTTAAGCTAGTAGATAAACTAGCTTATTATCACAAATAAGCTGCAAGTTTTACTGCTTAAATAGCTTTATTAGGTTAATTTTAGTATAAGTAGATAAAAAGCTTTATAAGTTTTAGTGTTTAAAAGACTTTAGGTGCAATTTAATTTGACAGCTTTCTCTTAAAGGTGTGTTTGGGATTAGTCTACTTTGACTCTTAAAGTCATAATCAACTTGTCAAAACTGTTCATTCATTTGAGTTAGGGTATATGTTGAAGTTTTAAAAAGCTTTTGGAGATTAAATAGTAGAATTCAAAAACTTAGAGTCTAAAATCTCTTTTCTAGCACCAGGGCAGAAGAATGAAGTAGGACATTTTAGGTTTTGGTGTGCTTTTAGTTCCTATTGTTAACTTTTGCCAATTAAGTTGTAAATGCACTTAGTGTATTGTTTAGAAATCCTAAAGCTCAAACCTTAGCCTGCACTAGGTCCTTTGCACATTGCATCAGCAAGCTTAAATGACAGCAACAGCATATCAGTTTATGATCTAGCCATTTCACTCTTAAAATTTCTCATTTTCCATAAGAAAGTTTGAAATCCTTTTACTTAGGTTAGTTCAAGGAACTTAGGTTAGCTTATTTTCAAAAGTTCAGCACTTAAAGTTTAGTAATAAGCTTTCTAGCTTACTTGAAAAAAGCTTAAAAACATTTCATAAAAACTTAGCACTTTTCCATCTTAATTTTCTTTCTAATGTTGTTAACTCTTGGTAAATTTTAGTTTAGATCCCTTTAAAACACATCTTAAGTCTTAATAAGCATCTTTTAGTTTCAGCTTTCATTAAGTAATAAGCTCACAATAAGCCAAAACCTAAAAAGCTTGTCAAATAGCTACTTTCTGTGACAGGAAACTTACAGCTTATTTTCTAGCTTATTCTTTGGTTAAAAGTCCAAAGTGCTTTTGTTAAAGTTGCTAGGAATAAGCTGTTTTACAACTTTGTAGTTTTAAGTTTTGTCTGAAAATCATTTTTTAAATAAGCAAAATAAGCAATAGTCGTAGGGTCTGTTTGGTAGTTTTCTCATAGTTAAGGGGCACCCGTTTCTATTGTAGTGTAAAATTCCAAATATTAGCCCGCCTACCCTGTAGTTTACTTTCTTTCACTTTTTACCCTGTCTTTCTTAGTTAAATAAAAAAGTTAATATTTTTGTTTTTAGTTTTATTAAAAATTAGGTTAAAATTTTAATTGAACAAATTAGGGTTCAATTGAGTTTTAAAAATTAGGGCTTTTGTTTCTATTAATTTTCTGCACCATTTTAGCATATTAAAACCATTTTTCTATATTTTTCCAGTTAAATTTGTATTTTCTAGCAATTAAAATAGATTTTAGTTATTACTTTTTCTTATAAAAATCATAAAAAATAGAAAAATAGTTGAAAAATTAAAATTCTTTTTGCATTAATTTTCATTTTAAATCTAGTATTTTTGAAAAATAAAAGAAAAATTTTAGTGTTAATTTTTAGAAAAAGTTTATTTTTGTTAATTCATTAAATCTTAGAAAAATCATAAAAAATTCAAAAATTAATAAAAAAATATTTTTCTTTTTTATAAAATTTTCTTTTGTCATTTAGTGTCTAGGAAAAATGTTTTTATTCTAGTTTTTTTTTATTTTTCAAATTAACTTAATTAGAATTTAATATTGATTTTTAATTTAATTTAGCATTTATTTTCTTAATTTTTAGTAGTTTTCTTTATTTTTCAAATTAAGTTAATTAGAATTTAATTTTGATTTTTAATTTAATTTAGCATTTATTTTTCTTAATTTTTAGTATTTAGGTTTCCCGATACCTGATTCAGTTTTTCCCCGTATTTTAGTATAGATTTATTTTAGGATTCCCTATAACAAATATTTGTTTCCCGTAGTTTTTTAAATCCCCATTTCCTATACTGTTGTCCCGTATTAAATTAGGTTTTATTAATTAATATGAAGTTGTAATTTAGATCAGCAGTTTCCATCTCATCTAAATATTCTCCATCAGTCAATTTCTTTAGTTTTAAAACCCCTCTTTTCAGTCCTAGATATCAGATCTTAAATCTTGTTTCTAGCTTCTAATTTTTGGTGCATAAGCTCACTAGGGGCTACACTCCATCTTTTTTTAGCTAACTTTTCATTTTAAGCTTATTTGGTGGCTTATTTATAAGACTACTTTTTGTCCCTTTAAAACTGTCAACTAGGTTCCCTAGTGCAAAAGCCCCTTTTTAGTGCCTATTTTTGCTTCAAGTTTTAATCTTATTGATTTTTTAGGAAGCCTATAAGCTACTCTTTAAGCTCCTATAAGCCAGAAAGCCAAAAACCACTTTAAGGGCTTAAAAATAAGCCCTAAAGGTGCCCCTTTGGCCTGTTTGTCTGCCAATTTTGTGCTTATAGCTTATTTGCCTTTTATGGCTTATCTGTCTGTGGCTGTTAGCTTATTTTGGTTTGTCCTGGCTTATTAGGATTAGGCAGCCCTAGTGTTTGCTTATTTGACCTTTCCTTAGCTTATTTTGCCCCTAGTTAGTTTAACAGTTAAGCATTTTTTAGTCTTAGTGTAAATTAGCAAACTGCCACTTTCTTTTAGCTTATTTCGTGCTTATTTGCTAGTTATAAATTTTTTGTCTTCTTTAAAGTTGCTTATTTTCAGATTATTTAAAAAGTTGTAAAAAAAATGAGAAACAAAAACGTTGGGATTAGGGGAGGCCCCAAGTGAGCAAGACTCGAACTTGGGACCTCAACCCCATCAACCAACATTTTATAACACTCACTACCGGTATGCTACAATAGCTCATCCGGTAGTGAGTTGCACAATTTATTCTTTAAGGGCATTTTAGCCCATTAAGCCCATAAGCTGTTTTCAGCTTATTACGGCTTATTTATAAGCCCAATTTTCTAGCTCTTATTTTTCATAGAACCAGCTTACCTTAATCCACTTTTTTGTATTTTTTCACATTTTTCCAATATTGTTTGCTATTTTTTATCATTTATTTTCTTTAAATCTGTTTTTTAATTATTAAAAATTAAATAAAAATCAAAAAAATATTTTTCTTTTTTAGAAAATTTTATTTTTTAAAGAGCGGGATTCGTTCCCGTGCTCGTTTTTCGTATTTTCTAGCTCAATTTAACTCCGTTTTCGTTCTAGTTTTCTTTAAACTTCCTTTTTAGTCAATTTAAGTCTATTAAAAGTGAAAAAATCAATTTAGGCTTAATTTTGAAAAATTAGGGTTTTTAGTGTGTCGTTTTAGCTTCCCGTTTTCATTTTTAGTATAATTTGTGTAATTTTCTCGTTTTTAGTGTAGATTGCTTTATTTTTCCCGTAGATTTAGAAATCCAAATCCAAATCTTTTTCATTCAAACATCAAATATCAAACTGACTCTCGACTTTCCAATTCACTCCTCGTTGGGACTACGACCCAGGAATATCATATACTACTACTTCCGGTTTCATTGGTTTTTTTGATAATTATCCTTATTTATAAGTATCATATATTTATTTATATATATATATTTATAAAAGGGTTAATCAAAAAGTTGAATCAATACTAATATTAAAACTAGAATTAAACTAATCAAGTAAACTACGAGAATTATGCGAAAATGATCTAAAAGATTTATAAGACTAAAATGCTTGCTAAGTTACGTGGAAAGTTCATTAAGTGTGAATTAAGGTCTATTAACGAATTAATTTCTTTAGAAAAGATAATTATCTCACAACGTTGGATTATTTTGACAAAAACCTTTTAAAAAGATATTAATTACTAGATGTGTAGTTTAACTATTTTTCCGGATTTTGCCCTTCAAAACATTTAAACCACAAATCTAAATAATCAAAGATTATTAATCAATTAAACCTTTTTCAAATACACACATAATTCCCAATTCACAATATCACTTAACAAGCACTAATTAACTACTCACTAAGCATAATGATCAAATAAGCAAAGCAAAACATTTTTATTCTAAGCTACACTAATTGAAAAAAAAGATAGAAAATTAAACCGAATTGAAGAGCCGCAAATAAACGAATACCACCCAATTTATTTAGCTAAAACAAATAATTAAATTCGGTCTAGCTAAATAAACCCTTAAGCTCCACGCCTCATGAGTAGACCGGTACCAAAAATTACAAACAAACTCAAACTGTTAACATTTCATATCACAAAAGCAATTCAATAATCTGCTACTTTATACTTCTCGAATCATACATTAAACAAACCAAACAAGGCCCAGTTCAGATTAAACCAAATGGCCTAATAGTCGCAAGTCCACTATTCCTAATTCTACAAAGCAGCCCAAGATCCAAACGGAGGACCAAAGCGATTTACAAACTAACAGACCCTATTTTAATTCTAAAGAGCAAGGACCAATTTTATTCTAATAAATCAAACGCAACCTACTAAAATTCTACAAGCCAAACGCAGCTCAATAAACTCAAGATAAGCTTAAACGAATAAGCTAGAGTAACTAATTAAGCAATGAGCGAACAAATTGATTTCAAATGCACTAAGATAACGAATAAGCAAAAAACGAGTATTAATAAGCCAAAATGAATTTTCACCAATCGAGACTTAAATTATTAAGCTATCCATCCGTTTATTAAGCCGAAATTCATTTTAAGCACACAAAAGATCACAAATCAACTAAATAAGCTCAAGAAATCAAATAAGCAACTAGATAATAACTTTTATTCTTGTATCTTAAAAAGGTTTATAAAGCTAAAACAAAAATTAAACATTAAAATGAAGAAACTAATAAGCATTTAAACAGCATTAATAAACACTAAAAAACAAATCGAAACCAGCATATAACAATTTAAAAGCACTTAGACAACTAATTCTTCAACTCGAAAAAAGTAAATAAGCAACGAAATGCCTCTTTAACGAAATGCCTCTTTAAAAGCACTTAGACAACTAAGGAAGTTTGAAAGGAATAATCTGGGAAATAAGCTCACTAGACTAGCTTATTTGATAAGCATAAATGTTAACAAAAATAACGAACCATAATAAGCAAACCATTAATTCCAATAAGCTCAAACCATTCGTGATTTAATATTTCAATAAGCTGAACATTTAAACAAGTTACAATAAGCCATAAATGTAAAATAAGCTAAATCTAAACAAAAATAAACTAAAAACTAACTAGAGAAAATTTTAAACTAAAAATCCTAAGTGAGTAAAAATGAGGGGACCGATTGGTGTTTTATAGGGTGAGAAGGGGTAGAAGTGTAAATTCGACCCAATCATTACACAAACACTAGCCAATCATTGCCTGTTTTGTGGGAGACCTCGGATCATGGGAGAAAGGGTGTAGATCCAGTCGATACTCATACGCCACGTGGCCTTCTATTTAGCTTAATTTATACGCACACATCTCAACTGTTGGATCATTTGTGCTTTAATTGAATTGCAATGAAATAAAGATATGAAAGCTCATGCCACGCGTTAAATAATGATTCGCCCATCCCTTTCACTAGTGCTAAATCACGTGACATTTTCCTATTTATTTTCCATGCATATGTCATGACATCATGGTGACGTCATCATCTCTAAATTAACTTTAATAATCTCTATTTTGGGCTTAATGTTGGGCTTAGGCTGGTCCGGCCCATAAAATGGGTTACGGGTTGGCCCAATAAAATCTGAGGGCACCGTTGGACTCATTTTCTCGCGCTCTTTCCAATGACATGCTCGGGGACTTTTCACGACTTTGTCTTGATCTTGATATTTGAGCACTCTTGATCAAAACGAACCCGTAAATACCCGTTTTTGCTCCGTTTTCAACCATTTTTACCTGCAAGACATAAAAATACAAAACATACATATTTGCAAGATAATTATCCATATTTTAGCATTTTTAGTCCGATTAAAAGTGTTTTACAAGGTATAAACGATGTGTGTTTTAGCACACATCATTAATCTTGTTCCTCCATGAGATAGACTTATCTTTGGTCAGAAAGTGATAAATGATAATCTTTGTGAATCGAGGATAGAACATCTTGACTTGTTTCTTTAAATCTATGTTATCAATCTGGTAAGCCAAGTCCTCCCAGATTAAAGACACATAATCAAGATTCTTCTTGTGGTACATTCCCCATAAGATTTGAACTCTTGAAAGTCAAATCTTGTCAAGACCAGATACTTTTCCACAAAGACACTTGTTGATGATTGATGCAAAGGTTCTCTATGGTTGGTGTAGATGATCAAAAATAACATTAGTGATGAACTTTATCTCGTGACCAAGTTCACGGATGAAAGATAAGGCTTCCTCTTTAGACGGTGGATCATTAAACTCCTTACTCTGAATCTTAGGACAATTATTAAGAATCTCTCTAAAGACTTCAATATTTACAGAGAATCTTTTCTTGTCAATCTTGAATCAATATGATGATCCGTGTTTGTTGACAGTTTCCCAGAATTAATGCATGTAGATGACCAGGACTTCAGCTATGATAAGGAAAGCTGGATAGCATGTCGTGAAAGCAAGGGCATCAAATGCTACTTGATAAGTAGGTTCATTTGGCTTAATTCTTGGATTAATACTCATATTACATCTGCCAATGGCATGACGGTTCTCTGGAGCAACAAGTTCATTGTCCAGTGCGATTTATTGTACTTGAGAAGTCATGATTCTGCTAAGAGTTTGCCAATACAGTTTATATATAACCAAGTTTATATATTACACTCTATAGCATACTGTTTTAATCATAAGTAGGCATTTGTCAAATGTGGTCTAGATTGTACAATTAACCAATTTAATTCACTACCTAGATTGAGTTTTAATTCGCCTCTTAAAGGAAAAACTAATTCGCCTCCTAAAGGAAAAAAATGCTAATTCGCCTCCTAAAGGAAAACAGCTAATTCGCCTCCTTAAGAGAAACAACTAATTCGCCTCCTTAAGAGATAAAATTAATTCGCCTCCTTAAGGGATAAAATTAATTCGCCTCCTTGAGGGATAAAATTAATTCACCTCCTGGTGAAAAAGGACATGCCAAATATATTTGTATGTTGTATAAATCAGTAATTTAGTCCTCATTGCAAAACTGATGTAGCTTGTTTATCTAATGTCAAAACTGATGTAGCTTGTTTCTAAATAAATGCTACAGTAATATAACTGGAGTTATATTTATGGTTTGGATATGTTTTTTAACTTTAAATTTTTTCAGGTCTTTTATGGTGATTCATGGTGTTGGATTTGTTTAGTATTATTAGTGTGTTTCGGAGTTGTTTGAATCATATCAGGTATGTTACTGGGTTCTTTATTGATTATTCTTTATAGGGATTGGCATCACATTATTATTTCTTTGTTGATTATCATGATGCTTCTTTTTTTAATGTTGTTTTAGAGATACAATAGAGTAAGGGACGCGAAGCTTTTGAGATTTAAAGGAGAAGAATGAAAATAACAATTTTCATGGCACATTAATGTGGGTTACATGATGTCAATTTTTTAATTTAATTAATTCGGTAAAATGGGTTAGATACTCAACTTGTTTTTTCTTCCTAATGCTTGAAGGTTTAATAGGTAAAATATTATTTTACTTTTAGTTGAAGTATATAATTGTTTTCTTCCTAAATATAAGACTGTGCATATATGTTTCAAGGTTAATATAAATTCAATAGAAGAGTGCATATGTGTTTTATAGCTTGTATAAAATCCGTGAAAAGATTTGTTGCATAATGTTTTTTAAAGGTTATATGACATCACAGAAAATATTTTATGATACATTTAATAACATCTTGTGCGTATGTGGTTAGATTGTGCATAATGTATGCTAGTGTTCATAATATATATATATAAAGTATATATATATATATAAATAATATATATATATAATGTATATATATATATAATGTAATATATGTATATATACTGTTATATATAATATATATATATGTATATATAATTTTGATGTATATATATTATACCACACATATAAAACATATATATACATATATATATATATGAATATATATATGTAATAGTATAATCTATATATACACAAAACACATAAATATTATACATATATATATATATATATACATATATATAACATATATACATATAATATTATATATAAATATATATAGATTATACATATATATAATAAATATAATAGTACATATAACATATACATATACATATTTTTTATTTTTTAGCGAGATAAGACATTATTATATTTAAATTAAGTAAATAAAACAATAGATATATCAATATTTTTTTTTTTATATACAAAAAAACAAATCATATTTAAATAATAAAATAAAAACAAATAGATATTTTTATATAATTTTAAAATAAATAATTAATAAATTAAATTATAAAATAATCATATTAATAAATTTAAATAATTAAAATAAAAATAGCATATATAAATAAGATATATATATTTTAATTATAATTTTAAAAAATAGATATAATATAAGGACATATACAAGAAATTTAAAAACAATTTAACCAAAAATAAGAATTATTATTTAACATATTAAATATTAAAAATAATAAAATTATTATATATAATGTATATATACATGTATATATACCATGTATACATACATACATACATACATCCCATATATTAAATAGAAATATGTAATGTATATTTATATATGTATATTTAATATGGTAGAATATATATATTATATATACATATGTATAATATATATAACATATAAAGTATATTACATAATATAAATATGACATATATTATATATATATATAATATATATATATATATATTATATATATATGTATATATAATATAATATATACAAGAAATATAGATAACATATATTATATATACATACATGAATATATATATACATACATATATATATATATATATATATATATATATAGATTTGTGTTCATGTGAGTAACACTTTAAAATAGATTATAATAGGTACCAATTAGAATCTTACACGTCTGCCTTCATTTCTTAATTGTCACTTAAAACTATAAATTAACACAAAAGGGTATTTTAGGTAATCTTTACACCCTAATATTAATCACTGCCCCTTACTTTCTCATTCATTTTCAATCTCATATTCTTCATTCAACTATGCATTTCTCTCTCCCATCTCAATAACAATCACCGCCACAACGACTATACTCCCGTTGCTTCTCCCCAACCTTAATAACCCTCCTCTTAAAACAATGGCCTCAACCACTACATCTTATGTAGACAAGATCATATATGATAATCGACAAACAATGGGCTCAACCGTCGTCTCTTCATTATATATGATAATCGACAAGATCTGGGTCACGATGATGTAAAGGTGATACTCGAATTTTTGAATATGTATTTAGATCGTGTTTTTAATATTCATCGTTTTCGGATCTGCATGGTTTCGAATCTGCTGTGGTGTTCCTCTTCTTTCTCCAGCCGGTGAAACCCTTGCAACCTTTAACGGGTCTAGACATCACCTCTACCAGAGCTAATCAAGTCATCACTGGAAGCCGGAAACTGAACACGCCTAATGTGAGTGTGTATGAGTTTGTTTAGATATTTAAGAATGAATCGAGTTTAGATTTTGTTTTTTGATCATTTTATAATTGGAACTTATCATATGAATCTATCTCGTTTTTTGTTTATCTACCAGGAAAATAAATGCAATAATCATCTTAAAAATCTTACTAATATGGTTTGTATAATAATATTGGGCTTTTGTGTTGTACCGAAGCACACTTGTGTACTAAGATCGTTTTTGTATTTTACTTTTTTTAATTACACTCAACATTGGTTCATCTAATAATATTTTGAAGTGATACAATTGGTGCATTAGTGCTTGTAATGTAGATGGTTTATCAATGGTGTTCCTTCTATTAAGGATCATATTAGTGACTAATGGTCCTCAAATTCGTTTTTGTATTTTACTTTCTTTATTACACTCAGCATGGTTCCTAACATTGTTACTGGATTTAGATTGTATGAGTTATGGGATATGTATCAATACATAATAGTAAATTTATGTATATTTAGCATGTGTACCGATTATAGTTTTTTTCTTTTGTTAAAAGTATGCCTACTATATAGTTGCTCGGTGTTTTTTATATGTGGATGAACGAAGATCCTCATATGTATCCGCTATGATTTGTGATGCTTAAATAATTTTATAAGCTCTAATTTTAGGTGGTGGTGGTTGTGCATCAGTTTTAAGGGATCTCTTGCCATAGTCACACCAAAATCTGGTTCGATATGTAACCTTCGTCAACCTATTGGGAATTTGGGTGTTGAAACTCTTTGGTTCGAATTCGTTTTGAGTTTACAGCAAATAAATGTTTTGTATCAGACAGAACATGTTGATCTTTTTAAGACTTTCATCTCCCTGATGTCGAAAATCTGAGGGCATTTTGGTTTGTTAGGGCATGCATTAGCCATCATGAAAAAAAACTTAAAAGTTT